>PVKS010034972.1:0-20464 GCA_004027875.1 Aplodontia rufa
TTCTATGGTGACTTCAACACAACCAACTTGGTATGCTAGTGACTTTAGTTGAATGACTACTTGGAATGAGATTGATGGTTCTAAACATTCATTGCAATTAGTCCAATTAAATATAAAGTCCTAGCAGGATTTTTCTAGCTCTACCATGAGTTCCTTCCATGAACAGCCATGGCACTGGGGAAACAGAAGAACCCAGGTCAAACTGAATTTCAGATGTGTAATATGATCATGTCTCAAATAGCACAAAAAATACTAAATTTTACAATACTGTTTTCTCTGTGAAATACAAGTTAAACTGTGAGACCTGTATATTTGGTTGCTGAATCCTAGTCACAGTTATCTGGTCATCCTACCACTTGGTAATTGTGTGGTTATAAGTGACACCCTTCATTTCTGCTACTTATGTTTCTTGCATAAGTTTCCTGTGACAAAGTCCCTGAGCTCACACTGCTCATATTCTGGGAGATGCATTTAAAAGAAAATTAACACCATAAATATTATGTAGGGCACTTCCTGTGCAAGAAACGTAAGGCAGTTTAAACACATTTAACTTAGAGGAAATTTGCTTAAGGATACAAGGTGCCTCAGAAGTTGCAAGCATAGTAAAAATCTGAGTGTTCACAAGATAAGAGCTTCCTGTTTATCAGAACCTGTGAACAGATCTTGCTTGGAAACAGAGTCCTGGCAGACATAATCGTATTAAGGACCATGAGGGGATCATGCCTGATTAGATTCTTTAGACCTTCCAAAAGGAGCTGTTTCAATTTCTAAGAGATTGAATGGTCCCCACAAAAGATACAGCCATCTCTTCACTCTATATTTGGAAATAAGGACTATATTTGGAAATAAGGTCTTTGCAGATACAATTAAGTGAAGAATTTTGAGGTGCATTACCCTGGAGTAGGTTGACCCAAAATGCAATGATAAATGGCCTTATAAGCCAGATTCTCAAGGACTGGGTACCTGTAGACCAACTGGGCAGAGAGATTTTAGCTTGGAGAAACCAACACAGACAAAAGATGAAAATCCCCATAATGTGTACCCAACCTCTCCCATTTTACTGTGAAGTTACATGGCTAGGTATCTGGGAGACTGAACAAATCTCTCTTCCACAAGAATGCTCCCCAAGGTTTGGAATACATCACCAGAGAACCTGCTAAAATGCCGACTCCATATCTTCTATCTTAAGGCGCAGCCAGGTATTTTGCATTTATAACAGATTTTCAGATGACACCCACAACCGTGAGATTAGACCAAGAACCCTGCTTCTTTATCCGGCATCCAAAGAACTTGATAGTTTTTATTGTACAGTTGTCAGGAATGCAGAAGTGTTGTGTAAATTCCACTGCTCTCTGCAAAATCCTGACCATCATTACTCTGGGAAAATATTGCCATAGTTACGAATACCCCATTGCTTTATGGGATATTGATGTTCCCTCCCTACAGATTCCATGGTGCCCCTGTTGCTACTGCTGTTTCGTATGTGTGCATACATAAATACGTGTACATGTCATATGCAAAATATTATTTGCAGTACTTTCCCTCTCACTTTTTTCTGGTTGTTTGTTTGGTTTGATGGTGCTGGAGATAGAACTCAGGGCCTCATGCCTTCTAGGCAAGTGCTCTACCATTGAGCTCCATCCCCAGCCCTCTATGAATAATAGCAAAAATGAAATAATGACTATTCAAAGAAGAGACATAAAAGCACACCTTGATTTTGAAAGAATGAATGAAAGCAATTGCCCCAATATGTCTGATCAAACTCATTTTAAACTATATTTATAAGGCATGTTGCTTTGATTACAGATGTGCTGCTCCTACCAACTGTATCTATCTTTCCGTAGACACCAGCTGAGCTAACATAGTTCATTAGGAAGAAAGGGCTATTTGCTTCAAATTTAGAGAAATAAAAAGCACATCTGTTTAAGCTGTTCTTATTTTGCAACCCAACCCCTAGAGATTAAACTTCCTCCTTCAATATAGATTTCCTGAAGTATAATGTCAGAGAACAGGACCAAGATAGGAGGCACAAATCCACCATGTGCATATAAGCTGTCCACCATGATATTGATAAAAACACAGGTATTGATCTGGGTGTAGTGACATTGATATAGACATGGTCAACACTTAGAAGCCCATAAATAAGTAGAGAGCTGTCATTTTCATTTCAATCTCTATAGAACACAACGGACTGATATTGCCAGCATTGTTGGGGTATATATAGACATCCATGTGCGGGAACAGTAATCTGTGTTGACCTCTGCCTATCTAGCCATCTAGCCATATATGGATCAAATTCTATATATTTCCTTTGTCCATTCATTCATCTCTCTATGTATGTTTCTATCTACCTCCTATTTCCATGTTTTATCATCTATTCATTTATCTGTATAATAATCCACCAATCCATTTCTGTATCTATGTTTCCATCATTAATCTTTCAATTTCTATGCAGTTCATCTCTTCATTTCCCCATCCATTCATCTTTCTATTCATATGTCACATTTACCCATCCATTCTTTCATTCTATCATCTATCTATCTAATCAATCATCTATCTAATCTATTTATCAATCCATCCAACTATTATCTATCCAGTTATTATATATCTATCATCTATTCATCCATCATCTATCTATATATTTATCTATTCTATCTATATATCATCTATATATATATCCATTTTATCTATATATCATCTCTCATCTATCCATGAATCCATCTATCTAATCTATCCATCCATCATCTATCTATATATCCATCCTATCTATCATCTATCATCTATCCATTTACCCATGTATCCATCCATCCATCCATCCATCCATCATTCTATCATCTATCCATGTATCCATCTCTCTAATGTATCATCCATCATCTATCTATACATCCATTCTATCTATCATCTATATATCTATCATCTATCCATTTACCCATGTATCTATCCATCCATTATTCTATCATCTATCCATTTATCTACCTATTATATACCTATATCTATTACATCTATTCTTGATATATTTTTAATTTATCAGGTATCTATCAATCAGTCTATGTAAACAGGGCTCCAAATAAGAGAAAGTTTTAGGCACACTTTTAATGACTTTAAACTACACTATTTTTTTGTGAAAAGGATATAGGCATTTTGAAAGATTTCCATCAAAATATCTTGGGCAAGAATGTTGGCAAAGTCACTGGAACATCATTGAAAAATGTCATTTAAAAATGAACCCTACCTATTTGGGTCCTCTTTTTGGAATTTGCTATCTTTGTTTTCTTACAAAAGCAACAGTTAATGGATTTCTCATCATCCATGAATGGGGTGAGCTGGTGCAGTGTGAATCCTTTTTAAAAGCCAGGGCCATTTACAAGTCATTTAGGCTAATCATGTCCTGTGATGAAATAATAACCAAGGACAGAATTCAGAATGATCCAACGGAAAGTCAGCGCAGAGCAGATCTCTGCACGGTACATGCATTTTACATTATTAATGGTGTTTTATGGATTTAGACTAACAGAAGTCACAAGGACAATGGCTTCCAGAAACCGCCCCAGATATCCTGCCCATAAGGAAATCATTTTCCCCATTTCTCATATGCCAGAATGGAATTAGCATATTCCACAATCTTCCTATTGGAAAATATAAAATTTAACTGCCTCCTTAAAGATTTATTTAGCTTTGAAAAATACTCTACCTACTAAACTACTGACAGTAGATAAGACCATCTCTACGACCATTCCAACTGAATTCCATAACTATTTCCATGTATGAAGGATACCTACATTATAATTGGTTGAGAAAACCTCATTTTAGTGATTGACATTAATTTGAAATTCATGATAATTCAACCTCAACAGGTTTGGAGTTTTTTTTTTTTCTTTGAAAGGAAAAGGTTTATTTAGCTACCAGTGTATAAAATAAGACAGCATGGAATTTGCTCAGCCTTAAGAGAGGAAATACTTGCACATTCCCATTTATTTCTCTTATTCAATCCATGGTATTAATTATCTCATAGCTTCATCTAGTTATTAAATCCAACTTGGAAGCAACACTGCTTCAATGTTTTCTAAAAAATTGAGTGTATTACGAAATCTCATTGTATCTGCAATGTGTTCATGGATAGCTCAGATAGGTAAGTAGATAAATATGATATAGATATCATCATTTCAAGGTTATCTGTTTTCCTATCCCTTCTCAAATTCTCTCAACTCCATGCTCAGATCTGCAGATCTCATGAGCACAACTACCTAAGGCATTTATCCTCTACCTATTTTGCAGAGATATTTTTCTAAGACTCTGTGTACAATGGTAAATGAAAGCAAAAAATCCTATAAATAAGTAGCAGATAAAAAGAAAATGAGGCAGCTGTTCTGATAAGAGGCATTGAGTGAAGAGGTTTCAGAATTAGCTACTTCAGGGCAAAGTCCCTGTTTGATCTATTCTGCGTTGGTATTCTACAGAGTTTTAGCAGTAAATGCTCCAATTCATATTTATCGAATAAGTGCATGAAAACAATGAATTGTAAACTAGTTAAAATCAATGTGACCTCAGCCTTGCCATTCCTGAATTTGTCTTATCATTTCTCCTGCTTTCTGTAGAAGACTATAATTACGTTTTCAACTTCTTCATCGGGATCCTGGGTAGGAAGATATCTGAACAATCAGTGGAAAGCTGTGGATGATATTCCGACGTTAAAGTACAAGGATCCTCTGCCATCTACTTTCATATTTCTGCTCTTTCGAGCAGAAATTCCTTCCTTGAAATCCCTACTACGATTTTCTCGAACACAGATCTCAGGTGGAGGGAAGTATTCCATTGCTAGTTATTGCCGTTCAGGCCTGGAACCCCTTTATGCCTCTCCAAAGATCGGCTGCTCTTTGGAAGCTAAGACTCTGTGTCTTCAACACTAACGGTTGAAGTTTCAAACCTACGACATCTGCTTTCCAATCTGTAGATCCAAGACTAAGCTTGTAGGCATGCCAGATGTCACACTTCCAAATGTCCAATGAAGGGTAGACAGCACCATTCACCATTTGTATTCTTACACATGTACAATCCTTTCCTCTGGGACTCTCCTTCTCTAAAGCTGAGACAGAATCCAGTACTCAGTTACTCATGGCTCTCCAAAGTTTAGTCCAAACTATGTCCCAGTCTTCTCTGCTATACATTCCCTGACCCCACCATTAGCTCACCAACAGTAGTGTTCCCAGAGTTTAATGGGAAGATGATCTATGCCTCTGTCACTTACCAATACGGTTCTAAAAATGCAAGTTTTTAGAATCCACTCAAGACCTCCAGAATCTACTTTTGAAGTACAGGTCATGAATTTTTGAAAACAAGCTTCCTTGGTGGTCCTTGGGTACCTTCAATTTTTTTAGCTTTTCAAATGGATTCATTTCTTATTTAAGAAAATTCTACAGAGAGTCGTTCAGACAGAAATAAAAATAGGTTGATGTGACATCTCTCATGTTACCTGTCCCAGGATAGATTTTTGCCACCCATCCAACCAACTTACCAAGTCCAACAGAAAGATTCACCCATGCATCCAAACTCTCCCTCCAAGGTATGCCTCTTTAAAAAAAACTGCTTTAATATAATTAGAAACGGTCACTTTTCCTTCCTCTTTCCACCTACTTAAAATATGTTATTAGCTGTTCAAGTGCTTACAGGATAAATGTCTCCTTTTGAGCATAGCCGTCAGTACTTAATACAAGCCTGAAAATACTTCACTTTTACCATGAAACCCTTGCTATTTCCAAATGCCCACCTACACCTTACTGTTGATTACTCAGACTGAACAATATCTATTGATACCATTCCTGTCCTGCTGAGGGTAGTTTCCTCTGAAAATCCTCCCATAGTCATTGGTACCTTTATGGGTACCTATGAACCCATATATGTCATTGTCCTCTAGACTTCCTCTTGTAATCATAGGATCTTCTTGTATTGCTGACTCCATTGTCTACTCGACTGTATGCTTGCTTAAAATATAAGGGTTATGTAACCCTAGCAACTGGGAGGCTGAGGCAGGAGGATTACAACTTGGAGGCCAGCCTCACCAACCTAGCAACACCCTGTCTCAAAATTTAAAAAAAGTGTGGGAGTTGGGGGCATAGCTCAGTGGTAGAGTGCCCACGGGTCCAATCCCCATACAACAAAGTCAAACATAACAAAACCAAATAGAAAAAGTTTATATCTCAGATACATTTTTAGCTCTCAAGACTGGTGGAGCTGGAACAGAAGTGGATGAATTTGAAATCACCCACTGAGTTGATACACTGTTGCAAAGTCAATGACTTTCTTGCCTATTATAAACTGTCTTGCTAGAGTTGAATTCTGCAGCTAAACTCCAGGATTTAGATGTCAGTGTCTATATCTATATATCTGTATCTGCATGTATGTGAGCTACTGTTTTGAGGAAAAGCTTCATTTATGTCTCTTATTATATAACAATAAAGTTATAATAAATTTAGTAACCTTACACTATTAAGGTATAGTGTTTTTACTATGTATCTAATAATAATAATTACAGGGTTGATTCTAAATTTTATTGTCCAGAGCAGAAGGAACTGGGAAGCAGCATCATACATCCTAAAGAGTATTTTTTTCCTTCTATGAACGAATGAGTAAACTATTAAAATTTTTTAAGAAAATTTAATGATTATGAAGGTCACACATTCTATAAGAACAACTAATTATCACAAAATTGCATGGTGATTCATGTTATCTTCTTTATTTGGCAGAAGCATACACTGTTTAAATACCCAGCTAAGGACATGGGCAACTTGAACCCAAGCAATGTAGCTGAAGAACCTAAGTTCATTACCACAAATCAGATAAGGTCTGCTTAAACAAAGTCACTTTAGAAATTGTCCATTTAAAGCCAAGTTCCTGTGACCCAACGTGAAATACAGGATTATATCTCCCAAACTTCAGATTGGCAGAAAAAGAAATACTCATGAACCCTGATAGTGAAAGGGGGGGCACGTAACCAATTCCAGCCACATTACTTTATATAGGAATATGAAAAGAAACAGAGTAAAAGCTTCCTTACACCTATGGGCCATCTCCTGGGATTAACAGAGATCCTGTCTTTTGCAGATTTGAATTCCAATTTTGCTGCTATTATTATTATTATTGTTATCATCATCATCATCATCCCCAGCGTCACAATAATGCAGTCCTGGGGACAGGACGGAGCTCTGACCACCAGGAGACTGTGGCACATTATGACCTGAACAGTTAAAAGCTGTTTGGGAAGAGCCTGTGGGGTGCCCAGGCAGCCTCCCAAGGGGCCCCGAGGCAGGTTTGCTGGGTGCTTCTGGCTGGCAGGAGGTCCTGTGTGATATGCCCACCTGCTCTGCCACCCTGGCTCCGGGGATCCCTCTGTCACAGCTGGCTTGCCCTGGGATTAGCCGCTCTTTGCATTAGGTTGTAGCTGTGGATGCGGGCTCTGTAGTGATGGGGCAGACTGCAGAGATCTATTGGTTGCTGGGTTTGTAAATTTCATTCACCGCTGTCCAATAGCAGAGGGAGAGCGCTGGCGACAGCGGACCTCTCTGCTCAATCTCTCTTGTTCTTGCAGCCCGGTTGGTTCTCTCTCCCATCTCTGTCTCTGAGCACAGAGCTTTTATTCAGCTCCAGCGCTGCTGCCTTTAATTTTTTTTTTTTTTTCTTCCTGACCAGACAATTGGCGACAGAAACAACTGAATTTCTTCCAAATTGTGGTTGTCCGTGGTCCTAACATTCCTTTGGATAAGCGAATCTATTTGGTGCTGGGTGAAATACATCCTCCTAAATCATACCTTCCAAAGGCTTCCCTAGAAAAATCTGGATTTGTAAAGACAACAGTTTGCAGCTGATGCAGCTTCTCCGGAGCTAAGGTAGGTGCCGTTTTAAGATATCTCTGCGTTATCATTCTCTCTCTCTCTCTCTCTTTCTAAACCATTTTAACTTGCATTCGGTCTTCTGCAAACGTATCGCTTATTTATTTCTTTATTTTTCTTTACCTGATTTTGAGACTGTGGACAGGACTTTGTTCCATCGGTCGCTCTGTTTCTTAGGTGTGGGTGGCTCTGTGGACATATATGTACATTTTTTCATGGGCAGGCTACACGCGCATCTTCACAGAGACATCTCATTTTATTGTGACTTAAAAAAAAATGGGACCACCGTTGTTTGGAAGCAGTTTGCAGCAATCAGCTATTTGAGAGGCTCTGGAGCTGTGTGTGATGTGTTTACAAAGTAGCTCTGCCTTCTATACAAATAAACAGATTTTGGAGGAGAGGGGAGGAAAAATATACATATATGTATGTATAAATATCTGCAGTAGAGAGAGGAAGAAGCAGAGCACTAGTTCCCTGCAAAACAGGATAAATGCAGACCCTCTCTGGCAAGCTGTGACCAGCTAGGGGTTTTTCTTTATCTTTCTTTTTCTCTTTTAAGAAAAACTGTCAGCTACCACCGCCTGGGGTGCTTTTTTTTTTTTTTTTTTTTTTTTTGGAGGTGGGGGGTTAACCAGAGAGAAGCAGGAAAAACAGGCTTGGCTGGGTTGGCATTAAGCGATTTATTTTTCCTCCTTCGTCTGCTGGCCTCGGATAAGATGACGGCTTGCTCAAGCACGAAATAACGCACGTGATTGATTGGGACCTGGCTGGGCAGCGGTCCCCGCGCGCTGGAGACCCCGGGTGAAGACGGCAGGAGGGTGGCTTCGCGCTGCTCCTGCGAGGCTGGGGAGCTGCTCCGTGGGTGTGGGTGCGTGCGAGTCTCGCAAGGGTGCTCAGGATGTTGGGGGGGAGGGGGCTGCTTCGTGGAGAGCTTTTGAATCTGGCCTGGACCTTTCTGGAGAGGCATGCGACTCCTAGCTTGGGCACCCTCGCTGAGATTCTCTCAAAGAGGAGAAAAGTTGTAGGCGCAGGGCGCCCTGGCCTGTGCCGGTGCCCGCCGGGTACCCTCCCTCCTGGGGCACAGTTAACGCGGCTCAAGATCCACCAGTCCCCACGGGGCTCACAATCCACCGATCCCAAACCCCAGGGACGGGTTTTCCCTGGGCGAAACACCCCCTCCGCCTTCAGAGCACGGCCAACAACCCCATCCCCAAGCCCCCATCCGTCCCCCTCCCCCGAACCTTTTCTCCTGCCCCCACCCCAATTCCCGCGCACCTAGGCCCCCAGCGCTGACGGCGAAGCTGCCCCGAGCGCCCAGCCTGAGGCGGAGGGGACAGCGCGGGGTGGGCGAGCGACCCAGGGACCACCCCAGAGCCGGTGCGCGGGGATCGAGCCAGGCCCAGGCCGAGGCGCGCGGGGCCTGACCTGCGGAAGCGCGGGCGGGGGCTGGGGGAGGGGGTGCGCGTCGCGGGCTGCAGAGGATGCGGGGGTGGGGGCACCGCCGGGGGAAGCGAGGCCCAGGTCCCCGCCTGCGCGGCGCCCCCCGCCCCACGGCTGCGCCCGCCCTCTCCACTTCTCCAGGACGCCGGTCGCCTCCCCCCACCCCGCCTCGGGGCACTGGCATCCTGGAGCCTGCGTCCAGCCCCGCCGGCAACCTGTCCCGGCTCCTTCGCCCCCGCGAGAACCGGTAAGCTCGGGTCCTTGGGTGGGGGCCGTCCCGGACCCCCTCCCCGGCTTGCGCCCCCACCTCCCCGGATGGGGGCCGCGCGCCCCGCGCAGCCCTGGGCCCGGGCGCATGATTCCAGCGCCAGACACAGCGCCCTTTCTTCCCGGAGCTGCGGGGGCGGCAGCTGGGGGTCACCCCGAACCCCAGCTCCCAGGCCTGGCCCAGAACCCCCTGGGAACGGATGTCACGCTTGGAGGGCGAGGGGAGCCGAGAGACGTCCTCTGCGTCTCCCCCTCCCCTTCCCCAAACGATTTTTTTTTTTTTTTTTTTTGGCTGCGGGTCTCCTTTTTCTTTGGTTCCTTCCTCTGAGTCGCCTGGCAGGTGTGGGCCTCTTTTTAATTTATTTTCGGAGCCCGTGCTCTGCGGTCGTCCGGATGGCGGGGGAGGGGCGCGCAGGCCATGTGTTGGGGGTCCTGGGAGGTGGCAGCCGGTTCGGGGAGCCCCCACCCCGCCCCCGCAAGCTGTGCTCGGACGTCTGCGGCTTGCGCCAGCGCTGGGCGAGCGCGCAATGAATTAAACCGAGTGCCGGGACGCGTCTGGGACGAGAGAGGAGACCGGATCCCAATTTGTCATTTGCACCCAACTTAAGACTCTTGGGGCGAGGGCTGCCTGGGGAGGGGGAGGCTCATGAACTCAGCAGGTGCTGTTCTTGCGATCCGAATCCACAAGGTGGTAGCACGGATTCTTGTTTGGACTGTTTTCTTTTCTATTATTTTTCTGTTTGGTCAGTTGGGGAAACGGTCGAGTGGGTGCCTTCTCCCGTGCTGTGGGGAAGCATTCGTGCTCAGTGTTGAAACGTCGCGAAGAAGGTGTGTCTGAATGGCCCTCCAGCCTTGCGGATGGGCGCGCATTTGCCTGCATCTCAGAATAGCCCTTACCATGATTTGGGGGGACGCAAAGAGAAAAGAGGAGAAAAAAGAAAGAAAGAAAGAAAGAAAAAAGTTTAGAGAGACCTAGTTACCCCTGACGAAGCAGAATGGGGATTTTGTGTAGGCGTCCTGCGGGTAACGCAGAACGACGTGGCTGAGAAGGCGGTGTAGACCCCTCCTTGGGCTCCAAGGGAAGTATCTTGGGCGCCAGGACGGCACTTTGAAGCCGAACACAGCAAAACTGGCTGTTGAGACAGCCGCACGGCTTCAATGGAGACGTTTTGCGTTTTCCTAGAGCTTGGTACAGCCAGCAGGAACCATCAGATGGCGAAAAAAATCTGCATTTTTGTGGGGGCAGATGTGGGGAACGGAGAATTAGTTCATGCCTTCAGTTGGCTGTGCGGAAGATGTTACCACTAATCCTCTAAATCCTCGGCGTAGATTCTCCTACCTCAGAAGGGGAGGGGGAGGCTAATCTATATGGTCGCATTGATACCTTATTTTCAGAAAAAAAGAAAATAGATTTTTTTATTGTTCCAAATATATGTTTTCTCAGATGAGGAATTCAATATTGTGTTACCCAATGAAATGCACGAAGAGAGAGAGAGTGTGTGTGTGTGTGTGTGTGTGTGTGTGTGTGTATAACACTATCTGCTCCAACATGTAAGGATATAATCAAGACCAATTGTAGCAAGTGGAAAATTACTTCATCAGTTTTAAATCAGTGGATTAAGATCAGAGCTTTGATTTTTTCTCCCTCTGAGCTAGAATGATTTTGAGTATGGGTTTAAAGATAATTGCATTTTCATAATAGTGGCTCTGCACACATGCGGTTTGGAAGGTACCTTGCCTTGTTTTTCTTAGGTGGAAAATTTGTTCTTTCGTATTTTTTAAAAGATTATTGCCAAGTATACAGTTGGCTGGAAGACTAGGAGACCTGCTAATTTTTCTGCAAACATAGGCATAGGGAAAAATATGTGATAATTGGTTGCTAATTAAGGTAGATAAAGCAGATTTCTTGATGTTAATAAAAGTGTAAGCAAATAGAGTTGAAGGTATTTGCATGCTCATAGGTTTTGATCTAGGATGTAGGTGAATAATACATGCATTTTTTTTTAATTTCTGAGGTTTGCTTTTGTCATTTTTTAAAATCTGTTTTGTAGTAATCTGTGGAAAGCTTATTTATGGCTTCTGCACAAAGATGTGAAGGCTGTTAGAATTGGCACACAGCCTGGCTTTCAGAGTGTGCAAGGGTCTCTTCAAGAAGTCTTTACAATATTCTCCTTTTATCCCTGGACCACAAGGAAAAGGTTCTCAGCAAAGCAAACATTCACAGGCAGGAGAGAATGACCTCAGTATAACATCCTTCCATTTTAATTGGCACCACGTCTTTCAAACCTTTCTTGTACGCCAGGGTACATAAATATTCAATCATGCAACTTGTTGACTGAGTTAATTGTTTGCAAATGATGTGCACAGACAGACCTTCTCTAAGTCCCTTGATATCCTCTCTGAAGACGACCTCTCAGGTTAAAACACATCTCTTGCCCAACAGGAGCACAGGAGCTGATTTTAGAAGGTGAAAGTCAGCTGCAAATTAGAACAGACTTTTTAGCAGAGAAACCACGAGGTACTCTATCTAAAGCATATTTTCCTTTTAACAATAAATATTAAAATCCCATGTGGGACAAGTATGTCCAATTTAGTTTAAATCAGTTGCTTCTCTCTGATTTTTCCTGCTGAATACTGTTTTTACCTGTGACTTATGTGAATGAATATTTAGACTCTGCATTCTAAAGAGTAACAACTGATTTCTTAAACTTGTCACCTACCATGTTTAAAGAAAACATAAATAAATAAAACAACTTCTGCTCACAGTCAGACTCGGTTGAGAAGGAGAGGCTGGACGTGGGCGCCTGTGTTAGAACTTGGGCTGCCACCCTGCTCTCTGGGTTCTCTCATTTGATCATGAACACCCTCCCCCATGGCTGTTCTAAGCTTCCTTGTTCTCTAAAGGAAATGGCAGTAGAGTAAACCCTTCCTTAATGTTTTTGGGAAACACCGTAACACACAGGATAAAGCATAAGAAAGGTAGCACTGCCTCCAAGTTTGGTATTTTGCAATTTAGAACACTGAAAAAAAATAAAGAGCTCAAGAGATATGATGGGCTTCCCTTTGCACGTGATTATATTGAATAAAATTAAATAAATACCGTGAGTGAACAAATAGCTAACTCATAAAATCAACCCAGGAATGGATGATTGGCAGCGGAGAATGGCCCATCCACCACCATGGGGCTGTGATTTTCAACTTCGGCCATTTAGTGCTGAGTTCGCCTGCCCCAGAGGTGTGGGAGAGCAGCTGTGCTCCGTAGCACACCTGTCTGTAAATGCTGGCTGTCTGGCTTCTAGAGCAAACCTCCTTCAAGCTGACAGATGTTATGCTACCCTCCCCGGAGAGACAGTCAAACCCAACAACTTAAAAAAAAGTCTTCCCTACCAATCTATGCCTTTATTGAATCTATCTATATCTATCTATGAGTTTATAGAATCTATCTTTGTATGGTTTTATTAAATCTATCTATCTAATCAGTCCATCTATCAATCTGTGGTTTTATTGAATCTCTATCTATATATGGTTTTATTGAATCTATCTATGGTTTCATCGAATCTATCTATGGTTTCATTGAATCTGTGGTTTTATTGAATCTATGTGTATCTATCTCTCTCCCTATGACTTTATTGAATCTATCTATACATCTACCTACCTGTCTATGGCTTTATTGAAACTATCTATCTGTCTGTCTATCTATCTATCTATCTATCTATCTATGTATCTATCTATCCATCTACCTACCTATCTGTGGTTTTATTGAATCTACGTATCTATGCATCTAAAGACCTATCTATGGCTTTATTGAATCTATCTATGGTTTCATTGAATCTATGGTTTTATTGAATCTATCTCTATCTATCTAGCTATCTGTCTATCTATCTATCGATGGCTTTATTGAATCTACCTACCTATGGTTTTATTGACTCTGTCTAACTAATCTATCATCTATGGTTTTATTGAGTTTATTCCACACAGGAAAGACCAATGGTTGTATAAGTTAAGAAGGTGACAGTATACAATGAGCCTGAGAGCTTCCTGGTGGAGGATTCAAATTCAAGGACAGAAATCTTCCTATTTTGGACTGAGTTAGTTAAATTGCTGAATGCTCTTTAGAAATGGGGGGAAATGAACCAGAATCTTCTTTTGGTTGTTTTACCTAAGATATTTATATGTTGCTGTGGCAAATAGTGACTTTGAACAGTTGTTAGAATACCGTTTGGGGTTTGCAGTCCAATCGGGCTTGCTTAGTCTCTGTGAGTAGGGGCCTGGGTTTGGTTTGCAGAGGCTGGCTCTGATTGCTTGTTGGCCCCAGGGCTGAACCCCCTCACTGGGACCTGCAGGCTTATCAGCATCCCAGTGCCTCTCTACTGGGGGCCACTTCCACACCTGGCCCAGGCTCTGCTCCTGTCTTTGTTTCGTAGTGTGGAAGGGGGTGGGGAGGAGGGGCACAGAGTTGCAAAACAATCTCTGCTTGCAACTTGGCCTGCCAGTTTAAAATGCAAAGAAACTAGGGTGGTCTGGGCTCACATCCTCTGATCATTTTCTGCAACCTTTACAGAAGGCTCAAGAAACCATGATTGGCACTGACAGTGACAGTCACACTTAACTTTAGGATCACGTGTGCAGAAGAGGGCTCTTTGTGTGGTTGTATGGCATGACTCCGGGTGTCGTTTTGCGCGTCTAACATTTCAACATCCTCAACATTCCATTCCCGAGCCCCGTGGTGCATATCACCTTACTGTGTGCTCAGAGATGGCCTTTGAGCCTGTCCCTGGGAGCTGTGGCCTCAGAACCAAGGGGTTGGGGTGCAGAGAGCCCCTATAAGATGGCACGTCTGTGCTAATTTCTAATGTTCACTCCTTAAAGATGATAGAACTCTGAATGGGTGAGGTCAGATAACTCACGGGAGTAAACTTTTTTTTTTCTTTGCACAAATAAAATATGTCATTGTGCACAGCTATTGTAAGTGAGACAGGTGTGTACCCACATGTGTAAACATATGTGCTCGGAATGCCATCCGTTTGTGCGTGTCTGTATATGCGTGCATGTCCACATGTGAAAATACCTCGGCGCTCTTTCTTGCTTACTATTTTTTTCTTCCCATTGCAAGAAATCAGATAAAAATTGTGTGTGTGCGTGTGTGTGCCAGAATGGGAAACGTGGTTTTGCTTGTCATTTTTCTCACCCACATGCACCACACATGACATTAAGAATCACCTCCTGGGTGTCCCTGTTGCTTGCTGCAGTGGAGAAACTGAGAGGTTTTGCAAAGACAGAACCCAGTTCCCTCTGAAGAAGCGTGATGTCAGCACCCTTTTATCTGCCTGCAATGTCTCCTGGGGTCTAAAGAGCTCTGCTGAAGCTGGTGCCCTGCGCACCTATGGGACAGTGTGTGTGGCATGAGATCAGCCCCACACGCACATCCGGAGAGGCCTGTGAAGCCGCCGAAGCTGAGACGCTTACAGTGGTCTGTTGCCTTCCGCCTGCTCCTGCGGACTTCCTTTGAATGCAGATCGAACCTGCAAGCTCATTTTGCTGGCTCCTCCTGGGAAGCATTGAGAAGCCCACCTGCTACCAGCAGCTAGGTGAAAGAGCGCCACTCTCTGTCCCAGGTGGCCCTGGAGGCTCTTTAGAAATGCGCTCATCTGCTTCCTTGCAATAGACAGACTAGGTCTCTGAAATAGCCAGGAGCATGAGGGCCAGGTCAGCACCACACAAGGTTTCTGCATGAAGCAGTCATATTTGCAAATTAAGCCAGAGCTTCTTCGTAGAAGCTGGCTCAATCTATAGCGTGTGTAAACAAATACACACCACACGTGAAAGCTGAATTTCAACTTGCATGATGTATTGTACACTACACATAACTCCACGTACACCGCTTTATACAGTTATACTTCACACAGTTCTCTCGATGAAGAAAACCGCCGTCGGTAAGGCTTGTTCACTCCATTTATTCCTATCGCAGTTTATACACACTTAATAATCTTCAGAACAGCCCTTATCATCCGTGTGCGTATTTCTGCAACACAAGGGATTCGAACTCAGAACTTTCCTCTTCTTATCTAATTTAGTTGTATATCCAAACTCATTGCCAAGTCTCCAGATAGTATTATGGCTTAAATATACTGAAATATTTAAATGTTTCTGTTATAAAAATGATTACGTGGAAATGTAAATTATGTGTAATGAGATTCATATAATAACACATGCAATTTTTATATATAGTATAGATCAAATAGAACTTATTTATGCATACAATATATTATATAACTATCATATAATTGCATATACATATAACAGTAAATTCATATAACTATATCATTGTGTGTATATTTTTAAAAGTATAGATACAACCAAATTTATATACATATGTAATGAAATCTGGGTACATATATATGTATCTGATATACATATAGATGCAATTAGAGAACTTTATATAAACATGTAACAGAATCTTAGTATATACATATACATATATAACGTACAGATAGGTACAATTAGAAAAAGTTGTATAAATTTGTAATAAACTGACTAACATACAGATAAATACAATTAGGGAAATTTATATAAATATGTAATAGAATCTGAGTATATGTACATAATGCACAGATAAATGCAATCAGATTTTATGTAAATATGTAATAAAATCTGGGTACATATAAATTTGCAGACAGTTACAGTTAGAGAAGTTCATATAAATATGTAATAAAATCTGAGCATATCTATAATATACAGATAGACTGAATTAGACAAGTTTATATAAATCTCACAGAACATGAGTATATATGTAATGAACAGATACAGTTATAGAATTTTATATAAATGTGTAATATAATCTGAGTATATATATTTATATATAATAAATACATGTAATATATTCAGATATTACATGTATAGTATACAGATAGGTACACTTAGAGAAATTTTTATACATATGTACTAGAATCTGAGCATGTATATATACAGATAGGTACAATTAGAAAAATTTATATTTAATGAACTCTAAGTATATGCAGTGTACAGATAAACACAATTAGGGAAATTTATATAAATATCTAATAAAATTTGAGTAGATATATATGTAATATGCAGATCAATCCATTTAAAGAAATTTATATAAAAATCTATTAGAATCTGAGTACATATGTGCAATATCCAGATCAGTGCATGTAGAGAAAAATTTTAGATGCAATAAAATCTGAGTATAATACACAGATAGATGTCATTAGAGAAATGCATGTAAATATACATGAAATGTACTTCTGTACATGATGTGCACATGGTGCAGAGAGGGAGTTTGACGTGCGTTTGGCACAAGAGGCTGCCTGTGGGAGGTGTGTGGTTTTCCACAGTAGCTGCATTTCATGGTCCCCGGGAGATTCTTTCCATGAAGCTGAAGAGCTGTGAATGGTCTGGGGGTGGCCGCATGTTTTGCTGCTCACTGAAGTCACTGCTGCATGTTGGCCCCATCCAATGCCTGAGTCTTCCTGTTGGGATGGATAGGAGACTTTGGAGCTAGAACACAAGGTTTGGAAGCTCTGTGCAGTTATACAGCACTGAGCGGGCTCAGCAGAGGGAAGGAGGGGCTTGCATGGAGTTGGAGACGTGTTTCAGGCTCCCTCCTGTCGTCTGCAGGACAGTGGGCTGGCCGGGTTGATTTGGTGTCCTAGTCAAGATGCAAAACCAACATGGCAGCCTTGTGTTAGCAAGAGGGAAACTGAGGGACTAAGACGCACTTACCGCATTGTGGAAAGCAGCCTGCTATTTCCACCAGGAACGTGGTCTTCTTAAATGCCTGGTCATGCGTGGCCTTTCCTGAGCATCTTCCGTATACTAGTTATAGAGCTGGGAGCAAATTCAGAGCTGTTTGTACAGATGTGAAGGAGGTGTCATCAACAGACTTTCCAAACTCTCCCTGCGTGTGAGTTTGTTAAGGTGCATGGAGAGAAGGCCAGGAAGCATGTCCAAGACACGTTCATAGCTTTGTCCGTCTGCTCCCTGTGCACTGCTAGACCGATCCGCTCACAAACTTGTCCAAACCCTGGTATGAAGCTCAGTCTTAACTTGAGTGATTTCTGTGTATAAATTCATGCACAAAACACATCGCCTGGATTCAGCAAAGCATCGATCGCCTTTGAATTTGTTTTGTTTTTTGTATTTCTCAACATATGGTAAGGAAAGTGACCTCATTAATTAATTACCCTTCCTTCCTTCCTTCCTTCCTTCCTTCCTTCCTTCCTTCCTTCCTTCCTTCCTTCCTTCTTTCTTTCTAATTTGTTTTGAGAGAGAAAGAGAACATCAACATTAATTTTATTTATCTTTTCATGTAGTTTTTGTTTTTCTAACACTCTGTTGTGTGTGTGGTGCTGGGATTCGAACCCAGGTCCTCATGCACGCCAGGCAAGCCACCGCTGCAGCCCCTCTAATGGTCTAAATTCTTAAGAGGAGACAGGGGTATAGACATTTTATCAGTGTTAAGACATGAGCAATGTGTTCAGTTCTCACTCATCTGAGTCTAAAACATTATGAAATAACACATCATGTCTCAGACTGCACCGTCCTTCATCTAACCTACTTTTCTATCATTTCTTTTCTTCCTTGTAATGAATAACCTTGGAAATAGCATTGCCCATGCGGGTGGAAGAAGATTGCTTAAAATCTGCGCTGTTGCATATCTCCAAAGAAAATCTTTCAGAGGTGATTCTATAAAATAAATTTGAAATCATGGTGATCGATGGAAAGAAATCCCCAATCAGAAATTTGTTCTTAAAGAGTCTCCAGCATCAAGTATATTTGGAAAACATCCTATGTCATAGCCTTGTCTTGAATTTTATGCTGAAAACAGATGACTTACGGACCTGAGGTGTCCTGTGCTATTGAGCAAGTGCCACGGAATATCTGAGCACCTTGTAAGGAGATTCTGCCCAAGTTAACCAGCTCAAAATACTGCGGACACTTTCCTGTTTCCTTGACTCAGAACAGGAAAAAGAGCTAAGAGGGTGTGGAGTTGAAGAAAGTTTATAAAAGGGAATCAGAATGTTTTATATAAGAGCAAAGAAGTTTTATGAGAATTTATCTTCCACAGGAGGTGTGAGGGGCATGTGTATTTATTAACCTCTTCTGTGCAATTGTGAATGTTCGGGATTGTAACAGCTCTTTTTGGCTTTGGTAAATCTTTGAAATAGTAAAACATAGTATTAGGGTCCCCTAGGTTACATATCAGAGGTTACGTTTATTATATTCAGAGAGTGATGATCCGCTGTTGAATTTTACCCTGCTCAGCAAACCTGCTGCTAGGTGTCATGAACACGTCACCCAGAAACTGGGGACAAAGGATGGTGCTTCTTGCTAAGTGCATACACACTGAGTTTGCAAAAATACCGTGTCATTGGAAAGATTCTGGCAGGGGCCGAAGCGGTGGCTCGGCGTTACGGTACTTGCCTGGCGTGCACAAGGATGCGGGTTCGAACCCCAGCACCGCATGCACAACGAAGCCTGCGCACAATGAAAGCCTCGTGAACAACTAAATAAAATTCTCTCTCTCTCTGTCACTGTCCTTCTCTCTTTAAAAATGTGTACATATATATTCTGACAGTCTAGGCTTAAGGTAGGAATGAAAGCGTTCCATACTATGGAAGTAAAATAATAGCTGCAACTTTGGCTTGAAATTTGCATGACATATTTCTGAGGATTTTTTCCTGCCCAAGTAAACGTTCCCTCCTCTGCATTGCTTTTCTCGGGTTCTTTGGTCACTGCAACAAAAACAAGAAGAAAATCTTGACTAAAATAGTCTTCTGGAGCATTATTGTGTAATAGTGGCTTCCAGAGCCTGGCTGGGGAGCGGAGAGGGAAGGAGAGGGCGAGGTTAATTTGTGCGGAGATGCAGGTGGAGACAGGTCACGGATTCCAAGCGTCTACAGCGCAGTAGGGTAACTCTGCTGAGGAACCACTAATTCTGTATTTCTCTGAATGTTCGGCATGTATGCTGATGTAATATATAGACGCGTGTGTGTGTATAAACATATAAATCATATGTACATATATTTATGTATACATGAATAATTCTTTTTAAATGCAAAATTACTTCCTGAAGATGTTTTCTTTTTTCTTTTTTCTTTCTATCTTTTAGAGAGAGAGAATCAATTTTATTTCGTTTTTCACATGGCTTTCGTTGCTCCCACACTTTGCTGTGTACGTGGTACTGGGGTTCGAACCCGTGTGCTCCTGCATGCCAGGCAAGCCCTGTAACCACTTACCCACCACCCCAACCCCCCTTTTTCTTCCTTTCTTAATTTCTTTCTTTCTCTCTCCCTTTCCTTCTGTGTTCTTTTGGTACTGCGGATTGAAGTCAGGGCCTCTTTACCACTAAGCTACACCCCCCAGACCTTTATATTTTTAATTTTTTTTTAAAAGAGAGAAGGACAGAGAGAGAGAGAGAGAGAGACAGAGACAGAGACAGAGACAGAGAGAATCAATTTTTATTGAGTTTTTCGTTGCTCTGACACTTTGTTGTGTACGTGGGTGCTGGGGTTTGAACCTGTGTACCTGAGCATGCCGGGCAAGGGCAGTAACCACTTAGTCACCATCCCAGCCATTTGTATTTTTCATTTTGAGACAGGGTTTTGCTCAGTTGCTGAGGCTGGCCTTCAACTCCTGATCCTCCTGCCTCAGCCTCCTGTGTGAATAGAATTACAGGTGCATCGTCTGCTTCATTAGGATTTTTAAAAGACAACGTTTATTCTGCCTTATGCAGTGCTATAATGAGAGCATCCATAAAAACCCAAAAGTGTATTTGTGCTGAATTACATTCTCCCATTCCAAAAGGCTGGGACAGGACTCAGTGGTAGAGGGATTGTTTAGCTGCCTTGAGG
>PVKS010034973.1:0-20447 GCA_004027875.1 Aplodontia rufa
TTTTTTTTGCCTGAAAAGAACCAAATAGTTGGTATGGTGCTTTGTACTGTTTAGAACACTTGCACATATTTTATTTCAAAACGGCCCTGTAAGGTAGGAAAGGCTGGTAAAATTTATGATCACCATCTATATCCGTCCTTTGTCCTATTTCCACTTTCTATAGCTATATATAACATGACATCAAGATTAGGTGAACTTTTGAGCTAGTTTTTGCCCTTGTGGTCCATAGGTAGGAAAACTGATGTCCAGGGAGCTGAAGTGACTCACTTAAGATCCCTGGGTCAAAGTAGAAGAATTCAGTTCTCGAGATCACAATTCAGTATCCAAATCCTTTTCTAAAAAGTTCACCTTTTTATTTTGAGACAGATGAAGATTCACAAGCACTTGTAAGAAACAACACAGAGAGATCTGTTGTACCCTTTACCCAGTTTTCTTCTGAAACTATAGTGCAACGTCCCAGCTAGGGAACAGATGTCGATGCAGACAAGCAGCGGAACATCTCAATCAACAAAATGATTCCATTAATCTCAGCAAAAGGAGCCCGCTAATCTGTTCTTTCCAGCTCTATAATTTTGTCATTTCAATAATGTTGTGGCCAGGTATGGTGGTGCATGCCTGAATTCCCAACTACTCAGGAGGCTGAGGCAGGAAGATCACAAGTTCTGAGGCCAGCCTCAGCAATTTCGCAAAGACCCTGTCTCAAAATAAATAAGAATAGGCTGAGTGTAGAGTGACCCTGGGTTCAATCCCTAGTACTGAAAAAAAAAAAAGTGTCGTATAGATGAACACACAGGGTAACTCTCTGAGGTCCCACGCGGGTTGCTGTGGAATCCACGGTGTTCCCTGCTATTGCTGAGTAGCCTTCCCTGGTGTGGCTGTATCACCAGTTTGTTTAGCCATTCACCCATTGAAGGACATTTGGGTTGCTTCTAGTTTATTTATATTACAAATAAAGCTGTTATAAACATTTATGTAGGTTTTCATGTGAACATATGTTTTCATTTCTCTGGGACAAATGCCCAGGAGTAGAGTTTCTGGGTTGTGTAAGAGTTGCCTGTTGCGTTTTTCTCAGGAAGCACCAAGCCTTTTTCCAGAGTGGCCGCACCAGTTGCATTGCAGCCAGCCACGCACCCGTGCTCAGTTTCCTCACATCCTCGCCAACCTTTGGTGTTGGCACTGATCTTGATGTTAGTCATGCGGACGCCTGTGGAAGGAGCTCGGTGTGGTTTTAGCATGCGTTCTTCTCATGGCCAATGCTGTTGAACATCTTCTCATGAACTTGTTTATCATCTGTTTCTCCTCTTTAGTGAAATCTTTCCCTATTGTTTAGCTTATATTTTTCTCTCAGATTGAAAGCTCCTTACATTTTCTAGATAGAATATGCTCTTCAATTGGATATTTGGTTTGTACATGTTTTCTCCCATTGTCCCTTGTCTTTTTATTTTCTGATCAGGGACAGTCAAAGGGGACACGTTTTTAATTTTGATGATGTCCAACTTATCAATTTTTCCTTTTATGTATTGTGCTTTGGTGTCAAGTCTAGGAACTCTTTTCTTAAATTTATTTTTATTAGTGCATTATAGTTTTACATAATGTTGGGATTAGTTGTCACATATTCCTAAATGCTCACAATTCAGCAATACAATGTGTTCAATACCCCCCACACATCCTTCTACCTCCTTCTTCCCATCTGCTGATCCCTTGCCTTTCTTCTGGGTCCTGTGTTAGGAATTCTTTTCTTACCTTTAGATTCTGAAGATGTCCCTGTATTGTGTTGTAAAGTTTGTAAAAAATACTTTATAATTTGACGTTTTATATTTAAGGATTTTGAGATAACTTTTATATAATGTGTGAAGCCTACATTAAGATTCTTTTGTTTATGCCAATGGACGGCCAATTGAGCTAGCAAAATTTGTTAAAGACTGCTTTTCCTCCACTGGATTAATTTTGTATAGTAGTCAAAAATAAGTTGGACATATTTGTGTGGGTATATATTTGGGTGGGCTTATATTTGGGTCTTGTGTTATGTTCTCTTGGGTGTTTCTGAGTGTCCCTGCACTAAGATCACACAGCCTTGATAATATAGTTGGCTACTAAGTCTTAGGATCAGGTAGAATGATTCCTTCCACTTTATTCTTACTCAAAGGAAGATTTTAGCTGTTCTTACTCTTTCATCTTTATATATGAGTTTTACAATAAACTTGTCTATAAGTAAAAAATATTTTGCTAAGATTTTGATAAAGCTCATTTATTAGTTCTAGGAGCTAAATTTAAAAAAAATGCTTCTTGGGATTTTTCTATGTAGACAATCACATCATTTACAAGTAGAGACAGTTCTATTTCATTTTTCCAGATCTGAAGAAGTTCAGTTTTTTAAAAAAGAAAATCATTCCTAGAGGATGCTGTATACATTTTGTTGCAACATGTTAGTCATACTAACACTGATCAATGGGCACAGTGGAATACAATGAATTCCTGCATTATAAAATTCCCCATTAATCTTTCATGTTGTAGATTGTGCATTGATTGACAATTCATTATCTCATTAGGGATTGAAAAATTTGAATTTTTAATATTTCATTATTACCTTGCATCTGTTAGCTGTAATTTGTAAGGAAGGACCAATTTTTATCAACCCTATATTTCCCTGAAAGTAGTTCTTTCAGGAAGGGCAGGATGATTTCTTGATTCTTTCCCATTATTTATCAATCTTATGAGTGATAAGTTGTGCCCTAGAATTGCCCAATGATGACCAATGGCTTTTAGTATCAGTTTGAAGCCATGGATTTTTATATTTTAAGTATTGTAAGTAAGTATAGTTATTATTCTTTTATAATAATCAACTTTTCCCATAAAAACCAGTAGAGTTGCTTCAAGTTGGTGTCACTGTACTTTGACACAACTCATCAGTTTTTTAAAAAATTATTTTTATTATGGTAAAATATATATATAACGTAGATTTTACTCTTTTAAACAAGTTTAAATGTGCAATTCAGTGGCATTAGTTATATATACAATACTGTGCAACTATCAACACTGTTTCAAAATATTTTGTCATCCACACAGTAATTCTGTACCTGTTAATAACTCTCCATCTCTCCGTTAACCTAGCCTCTGCTATCCTCTAATGTACCTCTATAAAATTTTCTAGTCTAGATATTTCAAAAAGGGGAATCATAACAGTATTTGTCCTTTTATGTCTACTTAGTTCACTGAGCATAATGTTTCCAAAGTTCATCAACGTTAAAGCATAAATTCATTTTTTTTTGTTTCTGGATGAATGATATTCCACTGTATGCGCGGATCCCATTTTATTTATCCATTTATCTGGGATGGACACTTGGGGCACTTTTGGCTGCTGTGAATAGCGTAGTTATGAACACTGGTGCTCACATATCTGCTTGAGTGCCTGCTTTCAGTGACTTTGGGTATAACTAGGAGTGGAATTGCTGAGCCATATGATAATTCTATGACATTTTTTGAGGCACCAAATTGTTTCCTCCAGTGGCCTCAGTATTTCACATTCCCACAGGTAATTACAAAGGTTCTGATGTCTAGACCCTCTCATTAAAACTTGTTGTTTTTCACCTTTTAAAAATGATGGCGAGGGCTGGAGCGGTGGCTCTGCGGTTACGGCACTTGCCCAGCATGTGCAAGTACACGGGTTCAAACCCCAGCACCACGTACACAATTAAGTGTCAGCAACGAAAGCCATGTGGAAAAACTCAATAAAAATTGATTCTCTCTGCCTCTCTCTCACTGTTCTTCTCTCTTAAAAAAAATAATAATGGCAAACAGGGGCTGCAGCAGTGGCTCAGTGTTTATGGCACTTGCCTGACTTGCTTGAGGTTGCGGGTTCAAACCCCAGCAACAAGCACACAAGGGAGGGTTGGAGCAATGAAGGGCACGTGAAAAACTGAATAAAAATTGCTTCTCTCTGTCTCTTTCCTCTCTCTCTCACTCTTCCTCAATCTTTAAAAAAAATTATAGCAAAGGACTGGAGCAGTGGCTCAGTGGTTATAATGCTTGCCCGGCATACACGAGGATCTGAGTTCGAACCCCAGCACCACGTACACAACTAAGTGTTGACACAATGAAAGCTACATGAAGAATAAACAAAATTGATCCCCCACCCTCCCTCCTTCCCTTCTCTTTAAAAGAAAATGAAAATTATAGTGATACAACCAGGGGCAGTGTCTCATGCCTATAATCCTAGAGGCTGAGGAAGCTGAGGCAGGAGGATTGCAAGTTCAAAACCAGCATCAACAACTTAGCAATGCCCTGAGCAACTCAGTAAGATCCTGTCTCAAATAAAAAATAAAAATAGGTAGGGGATGTTGTTCAGTGGTTAAGCACCCCTTGGTTCAATCCCTGGTATCAAAGAGGGGAAATAAAAGAAAAAATTAGTGATATAAATAAATATAAACTAGATATAACATAGTATATTATTGTTGTTTGATTTGAATTTCCCTAATGAGTAATGATGTTTTGCATCCTTTTCTTTGCATATTGGCCATATTTTGCCAATATCAAGTCTCTAAAATTCTTTGATCATTTTTAAACTGGCTTGAATCCTTTTTGTTGTTGAGTTGCAGTTCTTATATGTCCTGGATGTTGAACCCTTGTTAGATTCATGACTTGACTAAATATTCTCACATTCTGTGGAAAGTCGCTTTTAGAAACTTTCTTCATCCTTTCCTTTGATGCTAGGCATACTGGTATGTGCCTGTATTCCCCTCCATTCCAGAGGTTGACAGAGGAGGATGGCAAGTTCATGGATGGAAACTTAGTGAGACCCCATCTAGAAATATAAAATAAATAGGACTGGGGAAGTGGCTCAGTGGTAGAGTGGGTTCAGTTACCAGGACCACAAAAATACTAATGTCCTTTGCTGCATATAATTTGTAAAATCTATTTTCCTTTTCTTTTCTTTCTTTCTTTTTTTTTTTTTAAGAGAGGACAGTGAGAGAGAGAGAGACAGAGAGAATCAATTTCCATTGAGTTTTTCACATGGCTTTCGTTGCTCTGACACTCAGTTGTGTACGTGGGTGCTGGGATTTGAACCCATATACTTGTGCATGGCAGGCAAGCACCGTAACCGCTGAGCCACTGCTCCAGCCCCTCTATTTTTCTTTTGATGCTCATATTTCTAGTGTCATATCCAGGAATCATTGCTAAATCACCATTCATGAAGACTTGCTCCTGTGCTTTCCTCTAAGGATTTATCATTTTAACTCTTGTATTTAGTATGTTCAGCAATTTTGTGTCTATTCTTATATAGAGTATGCCAGTATCATACTGTTTTGATTACTATAGCTTTGAGTAAATTTTTTGACCATATCATCCTCAACTACTTTATTTATTTATTTATTTTATTGGTTCTTTTTTAGATATTCATATCTTAAGATCACATAATGACATAATTATAAAAGCATGGAGTTTGACTTGTTCTAATTCATTCTCCGGTTTTCCCCTTTCCTCTGAATTTCCCCCCTGCCATTTTAAAAATATACATAACAACAGAATGTACATTGCCATAACTATAAAAGCTTGGAATGTGTACTACATTTGAAAATCAAAGTGTGAATATTTTTAACTTTGTTCTTCTTTCTTCAAGATTATTTGGCTATTTGCAGTTCCTTGCCATTTCACATGAATTTGAAGACAGGTTGTTTTATTTTTATTTTTTTTTCATTTCTACAAAACACCTGTTGCAATTTTGATAATAATGTGTTAAATAATATTAAATCTGCAGATAAATGAACATGAAAAAATCTTTCTACTAATTTAGATTTTCTTTAAACTCTTACAGCAATGCTTCTTGGCTTTTGGTGTACCAAACTCTCACTGCCCAAGTTAAATTTATTCCTAGATATTTTATTCTTTTGGATACTATTGTAATTTTTAAGTTTCCTTTTGGGATTGTCCATTGCTTGTGTATAAAAACACAATGGATTTTTCTGTGTTGATCTTGAAACAAATGAGAGTGGAAAGTGCATTTTTTGTATTGGAAATATCTTCACTTATGTACCCAGGGCCTTTTTATAGTCTCTACGTGTTGGTGAATGAATTGGATTAATACATTTAATCACAGGCATTTTTTTGTCTGTACTTTGCACTTTTGCCAAGTTCATTTGTTGGTTCTAGTGACTTTCTTTTAGATTCTTAAGGATTTTCTGTATGCAGGCTCGTGTGCTGTAACATGTAGGAAATACAGCTTTAATTTTTACTTTCCAATTTGGATATCTTTTGTTCACCTGTCAGACCCATTTTTTCTGGCTTGGACTTCCAGGATAATATTAAATGGAAATGGTGACCAAAGGTGGCATCCTTTGCTGTGCAGAAACTTTAAAAATAACCCAATCAATGATTGGGCAAATGATTGAATAGATGCTTCTCAAAAGAAGTACAAATGGCCAATAGCTACATAAAAATAGTCAACATCTTTATCAGGGAAATGCAAATTCAAACTGCACCGAGAGTCCACCTCACTTGAATTAGAATGGCAATCATCAAGAGTACAAATAACAATAAATGCTGGCAAGAATGTTGGGTGAGAGGGAAGGAACTCTTAAATAATGTTGGTGGAAATGTAAATTTTTACAGCCACTATGGAAATCAGTAGGGAGTTTCTTGAAAAAGCTAAAAATAGAGCTACCCTGTGATCCAGCTATACCACTCCTTGGTATTAAGCCAAAAGAACTAAAATCAGCATATTTTAGAGATAGCATGCATACCCATGTTCTCAATAGCCAAATTATGGAATCAGCCTAGGTGTCTGTCATCAGATGAATGGATAAAGAAAATGTGGGTCATGTACGCAGTGGGGTTTTCATTCCGTCATCAAGAAGAATGAAATGATGTCATTTGCAGGAAAAAGAGATGGAACTGGAGAACATAATTTTGAGTGAAATAAGCCAGATTCATAGAGAAAAGTATGTTTCCTTCATATGTGGAAAGCAGGAGGGAAAAAAAATCAGGGAAGAAAAAGACAACATAAAAGCAGAAGGGTGACTGTTAAGATAGAGAAAGGACAGTGAAGGGAGAGGGTAAGTAGGGAGTCCTGGGTGAAACTGATCAACCATGTGTTTATATATGTGAATAAACCACAATGAGACTACTCATTCTGTACCGTTGAGATTCACCATGAGGAAAGAAAGAAGGAAAAGAAAGAATCAGGAGGGTGGGGTGAACACTGTGATCCCAAGGGGAAAGCTTTGCCTTTTCCTCTTGAATATGATATTAGCAGCAGGGGTCCCCCCACCAAATCCCTTTGTTGCACTGAGGGAATTCTTTTTATTACTAGTTTTCTAAGGGTTTTATCCTGAAAGGGTGAATTTCGTCAAATGCTTTTTATGCATCCATTGAAATGATGTGTTTCCTCACCCTGTGTTCTGCATTGCGGAGCCCTGGATGGCTTAGCTTCCTGTGTTGAACCAGGATTGCCTCTTGTGATAAACACACTTGTAATTGAGTTAAGTTATGGTGAATTACTTAGCTTCCTGAATATGCAGTTTTACAGCTTTTGCCTCATTTGTAAAGTGTGCAGTCATTATTTCTCGGTGTACGTGTCAGTCTTACCCTCTTTCTCCTCTGCTTCTGGGACTCCAGGCACATGATTCTAGATGTTTCTGTTATCGTCCACAGCTTTCTTAGTCGCTATTCTTTCTTCTTCTCAGTCTGTCTTCACTCGGATCATGTTATGTAATTTCTTCTACTTTCCAGTTCATTGACCCTTTCCTCCTCCTTGTCCGTTATGCTGTTGAAATTATAAACTCAACTGTGTTCTAAAACTATCTTTTAATTCTTCTTTGTATCTATTTATTTGTTTAGATTCCCTATTTCCCCATATCTTTTAAGCATGTTTGAAACATTTTATGATGTCAGCTTTAAAATCTTTGAGACAGGGCTGGGATTGTGGCTCACTCACACAGCACCTGCCTGGCACACACAAGGCCCTGTGTTCAATTCCCAGGGCTGCAGTAAATAATTTTTTTTTTTTTTGGTCAAGTGATTCTAACATCTCTGTTATCTCAATGGTGGCATCTATTGATTATCCTTTCCATTTCATTCAGTTGGATATCTTTCTGTCTTTCTGTTTCTTGGTATGTGTTTTTTTTTTTTAATTTAAACCTGGACCTTTTGGGTGTTAAACTTTGTGGCTGTGAGATCTCATTTAAATCTTGGTTTTACCTGATTTCCTGTCACAGCCTTGTGGAGGAGGAAGGGGATTCGTTAACACATTACCTCCATTTGGGAGTAGAAGTTCGTGCTCCTCTATCTTAGTTGACCCTTGGGGAAGTTCCTTGTTAATGCTGGGAAGGGGTGGGCATTCTGGATGACCTCTGATACCAATGGTGGTATAAAAATGAGAGCCCCCTTCACTGCTCCTCCAGTGCCCTCTATTGATAGCACATGTGGCCTTTTCACCCCAGGGCAATGGCAAGACTGTCGTCAAGTCTTCCTGACACTCCTCTGTAGGGAAGGGCAGGACGTGAAAGCCCAGGCTCCTCCCAATATCTCCTTGCACACTGTAGACAGGTGACAGAGGGACTCATTACCAGCCAACCAACAGGGATGGAAGTCCCTGCCCCACTCACCACTGCCTTGGGTGAGATGCCTGGGACCCTGCTGGAGGTCTGCCTCAACTTTCCACTTGGCCTTCACTGGTGTGGGTGGGGGTGAGGCCACGGCTATAGCTGCTGTGCTTGTCTGGTGAGAGTTGTTGTTGGTCAAGTTTTCCACCTTGGAGGGCTCCTCTGTTCTTGGTCTTTTAGAAAGAGCTGATTTTGTCTGCATTTGGTGGCATTTCTGGGTTGCCATCTTCTTCAGCTCCACGTCTGCCATATCTGAGGCTGAAAGAAAACCTAGGTAACTCACCAGCATCTCATTCCTTCATCCCCGCGCTCCCTAGACAGTCTGCCTTCTTCTCTAGACCTTTTTGAGTTTTCTTATATTTATTTTATATGTGATTTCTAGGACTTTTCAGATGTATTTATTAGAAGGAATATGTCAAAATACATTTATCTTCTGAGAACTGTCTATGTAATTGTAGCAAAACTGAAATCTTCCGTGTACTCTAAAGTATGGTCCTCATTTACTTCTCTTCCAGGCTAGTAGCTCCTTATTAAATATCTGGATCAGTGTTTTTAGAACTACAGGCTGTGACCCATTAGTGAGTCATAAAATCAATGTGATAGGTCATGACCGCTATTAAAAATGAAATAGAATGTAACAGACAAGAAAACAAAATAAAATGAAGCATATTGTGTGTAGTAAAGGTAAGAATTGTTGCATTACATTCTTGGGGAGCAGGGAGAGAGGGTGCGGTGGGGAGAATGAGAATTCTGGGTTGCAAAGTAAAACCCACAGGGTTCTAACTGTTTGAAAGCCACTTGCCTCGATGGCAGAGAATGGTAACAAGGAGAGATGAGTTATTCAAACTCCCTTTTCACACCCCACAGGTTAAGGGTAGGAAACAGGACACCCATTTAGTTTAGTTGGGGTGGAGAACCGTGTATCAAGAAGATGTGTATTAGATGGAAGGCTCTTGTTTTCCGTTTTGAAGTGTTTCTTCCCCAGGACCTGCCTGTAGGTTAAACACAGGAGGGCTCAATGTCATTCTGTGGCTTAACCTTGGTGCCTGACCCTGAGGGATTCCTTCCAGTCCAGGACCTTGGCAACAAATGGGATCTTACATGCAGTGTTTGGAAGAGACTCCTTTGCACTACAGGGGTGTGTGTGTGTGTGTGTTTTCCAAGCAAATTGTCTCAGGAAGAGTGTGCAGGTATGTGCCACCCTCACTTCAGTCCCAAATGATTTCACCTGAGTTAAAAATCAAGGTCGTGGGGCAGGAGTGGTGGCTCAGTGGTTACAGTGCTTGTCTGGCATGTGTGAAGACATCAATTTTTTTAAATTAAAATTTTCATGTGTCTTTCATTGCTCTGACACTTAGTTGCGTACATGGTGCTGGGGTTTGAACCCGTGTACTTGTGCATGCAGGGCAAGCATTGTAACCCCTGAGCCATGGCTCCAGCCCCACATCAGGTAAATCTTAAATGGCCAGAATATCTGGCAGATTGTGTGGGCCTCTCCATATCACTTCACCTTAGGAGACTCCACGTAACTCATGATATCATGATAGATAGTTTGTGCATGTCCTATAAATTCTAATCATACATGTCTTGGTTGCCTCTTTTGGACTAGTGCGAGGCACTTTTACATGGGTGCTGAATTGACTCCTTGGAATAATCTGGTAGACAAGTAGTACCTGCCTTATTTCACAGATGAGAACGATGAAGCTCGGAGAAGTTAAGGAATTTGTCCAAACTTAACTAGTCTGCAAGTGACAGAGTCAGGATTTACAATGAGGTAAACTGAGGCCAGGGCAAGCATGCCTCCCGTTCTGCTTTTGTGAGATGAGACCATGAGAGAGTGGAAACAGCTGCTATCAGAATTAAAAGGCCCAACAATTTTTTAAAGGTCCGCGGGACCCGCTGTTGACTTATAGTCCTGGGAAAAGGTTTTATGATAGAACATTCTTTCTGCAGTCTGGCTATTTAACAAAAATGTATCTTCTTCCCTCAAACAAATTTTATTGGTTAAAAAGATCACCAGGAAATCTACCAAAGCATAAAACAAGATGTGAAATATGACAGGGTGCATAGGCTGTTTCAGCTAATACTGACTGGTACATTTTCAGAAACAGTTGTAGATTCAGTAAGGGATCACACGTGTGAATTTGTTTAAGCATGTAACAAATATCTGGGACAGGGATGCTGTTATGGAAACTTACTGTAAGTAATGAAAGAACCAGTGGAGATGAATTCTGGTTAATAAATCCTGTCGTTTTATCAATGAAGTAGAAAGTACTTTGAATAAGAGGTTCATGATGCAGGACACATCTCAGCAACCTTCTCCGCAACATCTGGGCGAGGTGGCATGGTCTAAACCCATGCATCCATGTGCCACCATCATCCCTGTTCTTCTCCAGGGCTAAGCTACCAGATAAAATCCAACAGACACCTCAACAATCCTACCCCAGCATCAAAAATAGCAAAGTGATTACTGGGCAGATTAATAGGGGCAGAGTGAGGGTAGAAAGTGCAGACTGAGCAATACGGGTGGAAACCTTAATAATTGACTCTATGCCGGCTCTGAGTGGCTATAAGGAGTCTTTGGGGACAGTAGTTTATAAGGCAACACAATTGCCTGAATCAGCTAGACTGGCGTTCTTAGCTGAGTTGGGAGGTTCTGGAAAGATTTGAACTTCTAAATAAGGTGCGCTATTCACTGTGCAGTGGTTTAATTAAAAATGAAAAAAAAAATATACTATAACCTTATAGGAAAAATGCTTTAGAAATCATTCCAATGCCACCTGGATCATTACTGTGAAGAACTCAGGATCTAATTACCAGCAGAGTGTTTACATATGTTATCACAGAAACTTGGAAAGCAAATGGAGATAGACCTAGGCACTTTTTATTTAACCTCCAGTCAGTCTTGACTTTCCAGTTTCTCGGATGCAAATACAATATCAATTATGGAAGCAACTCAATTTACGCAGATGTATTCCTGAAAACCAGATGTGCTGTATGAAAACCAAATTGTTGTGGATCAAATTATGTTTACATCCTAAGGGAACTTGTTATTTAAGCATCTGTGAGGCCTGCATTGACTTAGAAGAGTGGCATTTATAGGCCAACGTGTCACCTCCACTAAGTTAGTGTGTCTGCATTGTCAGGGTCACTTCAGGCTGTGCTGTTGGGAGAAAACGATGATGGTGACTTAATGAAACCCAGATTTATTTCTTGTTCTCATCACCACCTGACCCTGGTTGGATGGCCTCCTGTGCAAATGCCTGCCAGGGACCCTGGGTCTCAGACTCAGTTTCCTTCTTGCACCTCTAACACTTTGGTGTCACGTGACCTCAAAAAGAGTTGCAGAGGCAGGAAAGAGAGTAAGGTGAATGCTTAGACAGTGGAGAGTGGTGGGTGAGCACAGTCTCCACCCTGGCATTTGTCACTGAGAGGTTTCATTTGTGGGTTTTGGAAGCATCAATGAGACTTTGTGGAGAAGCTAATTGAATTTCAGAGCTCTTGGTTCAGTACACATTCAATAATACTTTTGTATACAAGTATAACTCTATTAAGATAATGATAAAGGTGATTTCTCAAAAATTATATATTAGCCATCAGATTTAGGAACTAGAGAAAGAATATCTTCGTGATAGGATTGCAGGCCCTCAAAAGATCTCTGTGCAACATCGAAGCTCTTGCAATGCTTTGACTAACTAGAGACTGAGACAGTTAATTTTAGGTATCAACTCAACTGGATGAATGGACAGCCAGATAGCTGGTAAAACATCATTTCTAGGTGTGTCTGTGAGGGTGTTTCTGGAAATGATTAGCATTAGAATCAGTATATCTGCCCCATCCAATTAGTTTAGGCCAGGACAAAACAAAAGGGGTTGGGGAAAGGTAAATTCGCTCTCTCTCCTGAGGTGGGGGCATCTACAGACGGCTGCAGGCTCCCTGGCCTTTGGGCTCTGGGGCTTTCACCAGCAGCTTCCCAGCTTCTCAGGTCTTTGGCTTCAGACTGAGCTTCTCACTGGCTTCTGTGGTTCTTCAGCATTCAGACGTCACACTGTGGGATTTTTCAGCCTCCATCATTGTTTCAGTCCTATTATAAATCCCTCCTTGAATGATTCTACAAGCTCACGTAACCCTGGTAAATGGGATTCTGTCTGAGAAATGTATCATTAGGCAATTGTGTGTTGTGCATTTATCACAATGTACACTTATACAAGCTGAGATGGCTGTGGCATCACTAGATGCCATCCTTTGTTGCCTAGAACATCCTGATGTGGCATGTGGCTGTGTATCTACCTCTTGATTCTGTTTCTCTGGAGATTCCTGACTGATATGGCAACATCCTGGGTATGGTGTCCGAGTGATCCTCTGACTTGTGCTTGGCCTTCGTATTACTGACGTGGTCTCAGACCTCAGTGTAGCCCTGAGCCTTGCCTTCATTCCACATCGTTGTCAATAACTGGTTTATGTGACCTTCCAGTGTCTGACCATTCCCCATATTCTGCCAAGTTATGACTCTTGGGTGGCCTATGCTGCCGTATTCCCTAAAGCTTGCTCTGTGACATTCCAGCAACCAGCCCCCCTTCTCCATGATCAAGCTTCCCTGTTTACTGATTATCTCTAGAAGTATATAAATATTCCATTGTTCTTTCTAGCTCAGAAGGAAGAAAGAAAACCTCTCTTGACTCCAACTCTCATTATAGTTAACTCTCTATTACTTCCTTCCCATAACTGAAGAATGTTGTAATTTTTCATTACTTTAATCTCACTCCTCCTAGTCTTAACTGAATGTCCCCCAGTCAGGTCTTCAGCCTACCATTCCGCCGAAACTGCCTGCCAAAGCCCCCTTGGTGTTCATGTTGCTTAGTAATGGTTGTTTTCAGTCTTCATCTTGCAATCTCAACAGCTGGTCACTCTCTTCCCTGTGAAGTTCTTTCTCCTCTTGGTTTCCAAGATACCATGCCTGGCTGGATTTGTTCCTACCTTTCCAAGTGTTGGTTCTCAGTCTCCTCCCCACCCCCGCTTTCTGGTTTCTACATATTTTCCTCTCTCTCTTCTGCATATTTGAATGTAGCCCTTGGACCTCTGTATTTCTATTTATATTCACTTCCAATAGCGTCTCTGTGCTGAGGTCATCCAACTGCGTTACTCCAACCTGGACGTCGTCCCTGACTGGACAAGTATACACTGCAGCTTTCTTGAGGGCTCTACTTGGAGGTCTGAAGCAGATCAGGAATTTAACTCTATATCCCTTTCCTAACCAGTTCCTTTGACATTTTGCTCCATTTCAGTTAATGCAACTTCATTCTTTGAATTTCTAGGATAAGGCAAAAGGAAAAATGAAACTTCATATACAGCCTTCATTTCTCTTTTTCTTACGACCCTCATGTGCAAATCCTGAAAACTTCTTCAGACTTTTGGACACTCCTCACCAACCATCCTCATCACGTCTCACCTGGGTTATTCCAGTAGCTTCCTGACTGGTGTGCTGTCTCTATCCCCATCCCAGCCTCTTAGAGCAGCCCGAGGAACCAGTGAAAACAGGCACCATCTCACGCTCCTCTTCTGCCTGTCATGCTCATTGGCTTTCATCCCCCCTGACAAAGCCACAAAGCCATCATGCTCACCTACAAGGCTCTAGATGACCTGGCTCTCAGTGGCTTCTCTTTCCCCCTTTGCTCTTCTCACTCTGGCCACGTTGCCACACTGCTCTCCTTCAACATACTGGACTATCTTCCTATGCTAGGCGTTGACCTTGTTTCTTCTGCCTGACAGGCTAGTCCCTAGCTAGCCAAAAGGTCACGAGTGTTCGTTTCCTTCAGAACTCTGGTGTAATGCACCATCTTTGTGGGTCTTCTCTGATCTCCTTGTGTAAATTTGCAACCCTTTCCCCTCACATTTCTTTCCCTCTAGCATAATTGATTTTTTTTCTCCTCGCCATGATCATTTTTAAACTTAGCTTCTATTTTAACTATTTATTTTTTTATCTTCCCCACCAGAATGTAAGCTCCGCAGGGTAAGACACCCAGATGACTTGCTTACCGTTGAATCTCTTATAGATACACCAGTGCCCATCTTGCAATAAGAACTCAATAAGCATTTGTTGGATGAAAAAAAAATGAATGAGTTATGGGATTGTAGCCCCAAAGTTCACTTGAAATTCTGCAATGTAGCCCAGTATTCCCATTTTCCCATAGAAACAATGCTATTGAAGGTAGGTAAGTCCTATAATATTTGCTAAAAATTTATGTAAGTCCTGCAGTATATCTGAAATGGAGGAGTTTTGAAATATTACACAATGTTTTTATCTTGCTGTTGCAGGTGAGCTATAATTTGGAAATGATGGACCACAGTGATAAATTATAGGGGCTGAAAAGAAGAATTACAGAATCCAGTGGAAATATAGAGGCAGGGAGCAGTGAATTTGGTGAGAGTCAATGCCACAGAAGAAGCAGCACTTGAACTGGGTCCCTAAGTGAATGCATGTATGCCATGGACAGACAGGGCCATGTCAACAAGCAGAAGGCAGGACAGATCAGATGGCATGAGCGTGGGCATGGGTGGTATGTTCTCGGGAAGGAGGACAGCTTTTCTGAGTGACATTGTTGGTGAAAGAGGCAGGTGGTTCAAAGTTGAGAAACATGCTGTGAACCATGTTAGGGAGCTGAGATTTATCCTTTTGGTGCAAAGAGGGTATTTTAAATTGAATGGATCCCTGGAGTCGAGGAAAGAAACAACAGCTCATTTCTACTCAGAAATTTTCTTAATACTTTATGGATCATCAGTGGGGGTTTTCAAATTTTGTTTTTGATGTAATTCCAAAATAGAGCTTTTCCAAAATTTAAGTTGTCTCTGGTTTATAAAGTCTGGCATGATTCTAATTCACGATGATAAACAATGAGCTCAGTTATTCTTTATCTCATGTCTGAGTTCTGGAGGTCCAAATTGGAATTTACCAAATTTAATCAAAATATTATCTTTATGTCTTCCATATACAGTGAGGCCAAGTATTGCCAGGTTATCTTTGGAGCCATGGCAACCCAATAAAGTCAAATTTGACCTCTGGGAAGAGACTGATGACCTTGGTAAAAGCACAGGGTGTCTCCTTAACAGAAATGCAGGTGTCACAGTCCTGGGAGAGACAGGGAATGGAAAAGATGAGGGAATCAAGATTTAAAATTATTTTGAGCCTGCATCCTGAATTCTGGGTCCTTGCCAGGAAGAAAAAGTTATGTTTAGTAAAAGCTTAATGTCATGAGTCTACTTTGAAGCCTTTAATTTTGTAAGTCAAGACTGAGGAGCCTGAGCCGGCAGCTAATGTGAGGCTCACTGACTGCCAGGTACCATTCTAAGACTCCCTCTGTGCTGGGTCATCTAATACTCACTACATCCATGGCAGGGAAGGGCAATCACTTTGCCATCTTGAAGATGAAGAAACAGGATGAAAGTTTCCCCGACATCGTAGATCCATGCAGTGGCCCAGCTGGGATTTGAACTGTCCTTGGTTACAACTGTGTGAAATTCCATGCAACATCTCATGTGAAAACATTTTCACATTTATTTTCCCCCTGAGAATTTTAGGGCTTATAGGAAACTGTGCTCCAAAGGGTTTTAGGGCATTCTGGCTGCCTCAAAGAGCAGTGTGAGTGTGTGTCGGTGGGGGGGCATTGGGCAGGGTTCAAATGGGACAGGACACAATCAGCAGACTTCCCTTAGTTCTATTTTTCTTGCTGGGGATCCAGATAAGGTCTCATTTGGAAAAAGAGCTCATATAACTTTTTTTTTTTTTCAGTACTAGGGATTGTACCCAGGGGCAGTCTACCATTGAGCTACATCCCAGTTTTCTGATGTTTCTATTTTGAGACTGGGACTCACTACCTTGCTGAAGTTGGCCTTGAACCTGCGGTCCTCCTGCCTCAGCCTCCCTGTACTGGCTGGGATTACAGGAATGCACCGTCATGTCTGGTGAGTTCACACAATTGAAAACAGTGAAAACCTTTGCTCCTATAAGCTAAGTCCTTGTACTTTAGATGCTGATGTTATGGCTTACGGAATGCGTAATATGAGTGACCCCAAGAAAGGGCTCCGGGATGTTGTGGAGACTCTGGAACTATGGAGAATGCCTGAATTGATGATGTATGTATAGCTCAGAAGAGAGATTTAAGAGAGAAACTGAACACTTGTGTTCACATATAAAAGGCCTGTTTTAGTCAACTTTCTCACTGCTGTAACTAAAAGACTTAGCAAGAATAATTTTAGGAGGAAAAGTTTTATTTAGGGGCTCATGGTTTCAGAGGTCTCTGTCCATAGAAGGCTAGCTCCATTTCTTGGAGTTCGAGGTGAGGCAGAACATCATGGTGGAAGAAAGTGACAGAGGGAAACGGGTCAAGGCATGGCTCAAGGAGCAGAGAGAAAGACTCCACACCAGATACAAAAATATGTACCCAAAGGCACGCCCCCAAGGACCTGCCTCCTCCAGCCACACCCTACCTGCCTCCAGTTAATAGCTCACTGATTGGGTTAAGGATGTCTTAACCCAATGGTCTCACCTCAGCCTTTGCATTGTCTCACGTAATGAGCTTTGGGGGACATCTTTCATCCAAATTATTCCAGGAAGGAAAAGATTTGGGCTCAAGATAAATAGAAGAGCGATCTATCCACAGAATTTCAAAAACGGAAAGGGCATCTTGCGAGGAAGTGATATCTCTGTCATCGGGTGCATTCCAAGCAGGTTGTGAACACTGTGGGAGTGCTTAGAAGTGACTTCTCCACTGGTTGGAAGATCTGGAGCAGGCTTCTGAGACCCCGTCAAACTCTAATACTGTCTGATTCTAAGAGGTCTTCAATCTATAAAGAATAAGCCATTCAATCTTTATATTCCATTTGGGGTTACAAATACTATTTTAGAGTATTTTCTTTATCCAATGTCATTTGCTGTCATTCTTTATATAAATCAGTAGACAATACGATGTTAGCTATTCCCAGATGATCCATCCGTATCTCAATTCTAAACATAGAATAAATATTACATTTGGTTTACAGATCAGAGTTTGAGGACCAAGAGCTGTGAGGTCCTCAGAGATTGGTCAAATCTTTTATTGTACAGGTGACAAAATTGAGGGTAAAAGGTGCTATGTCTGCCCTGCCTTGCCTGGCTCCTCATAGGGACATAAGGAATGTCTATCCCCTGTGAGCCCAGCCCTGTTTCCAAATCCAATACGAACAAGGACAGGACAACGAGTTAACAGCTTTTGATTCTTCTGGTGAGGGTTAAAATTTGTCAAGTAATGTGAAGTATAATTTATGAAGCACCAATTCTGTGCCGAGCACTGTTATGGGTGTTTTATAAACGGTATGAAGCTGAGTCATTTGGGCAAGATGATGATCCTCATCTCACAGATGAGGGAGGCGAGGCCTACAGAAGCAATGTAGCTGTTTTCGTCAGCTTTTTGCTGCTGCAACTAAACGACCTGATAACCACAATTTCAGGAGGAAAAGTTTATTTTGAGGGCTCACAGTTTCAGAGTCTTAGTCAATATCTCTATTCCTATGGGCTGGAGGTGAGGCTGAACATCCTGGCAGGCACGGCCCCAGAGAGAGAAGCAGCTGAAGGCTTCACCCCGGGAAGCAGAGGAGAGAGTGAAACTCCACGCCAGACACAGAATACATACCCCAAAGCCACTCCCCCAATGACCCAAGACCTCCAGCCACACCCTACCAGCCTACAGTTTCCAGTTAATCCCTAGAATGGGATCAACTCACTGGGTTAAGGCTTTTGCAACCGGATCATTTCACTCAGCCTTCCAGATTGTCACACGTGAGCATTTGGGGGACACCTCACATTCAAGCCATAACAGTGGCTGACCCATGGATCATTATGGCTGGACAAGGTGGCAGGCTTCAGATTCAAACCCACAAAGGTCTGACCCCAAAGCCTATGCTTCCCATGGCCCGGCCTTTACCTGCCAGCCTCACCTGCAGCTACCGCATGGCCTCCTCTTGGAATGGGCCTCCTCTGGTGTCATGCCTAATCTCACTGCTTGCCTTCGATGCTGCCTGTGGAACACCTGACCTGCTCTGAGAGCCTGTCTTGGCTGCCAGGCTTCACCATGCCTCTGTCGCTGTGATTTCCACATGGCTTCTACCTTGAGTCAGAACAGGTGATGTAACTGACTCAAGGACAGAGGTGCACGAGAGAGCTGGAACCTAGACTCCAGAGGTCTAAGCCCCTGTGCTTCTCCACCTCCCTGCAGAACTGCAGAGAGGACATACGCTTATTCTAAAATTTACACTTCACAGACTGGTGGAACGTAGAGAAGCCAGGAGGTGCGCTTCTCTGTCTTCTGCCACGGCATCCGAGCAGAGCGTGAATGTGCAGTTCTTTAGCTCGCGTTACTTTCCACTTGGTATAATCTCAGACTATGGGGTCAAGCACTCCTCATTCAGGGAAGAGTTTGAAGAGGGTTTGTTCTGGATCGTTGGCTGAGTTCTATTCACTATGAACCCTGAGTTATGCATGTGTTGGAACTCTCTTGTCCTTCATATCTAACAGCTTCTCTTGAATCATAAATGGTTGCTATTCAAATATCTTTGTTTATAGTTAGAAACTACTTAAAACTTAATTCTAGATTGTTTTATATATATGGAAGAAAATCTGTGTTTTTAAAACACAAAGCATAATAAAAGATGGCAATAGACCCACTAGTTAGCTTAACAACAACAACAACGAAAACTGGTTTTTTTGTTTGTTTGTTTTGGTGTTACTGGGAATTGAATCCAGGGCCCTATACAGGCTAGGCAAGTATTCTACCCCTGAGCTGTGTCCCTTTTATTTTGTTCTTTTTAAATTTTTTTTTTTAATTTTGTTCTGAGACAGGATCCAGCTCAGTTTCCCAGGGTGACCTTGAACTTGTGATTCTCCTGCCTCAGCCTCCTGAGTAGCTGGGTTTCCAATTATACACCACCATGCCTAGCCCTAGTTTATTGTTTTATTAATATCAGCCAGGTATAGCTTTTTCTAGTCTCTCACTTTCAAATTACCTATGTGGTTATGTTAAAATGAGTTTCTTTTAGAAGTATATAGGAAGATATATTGTTTTAATCCACTCTGCCAATCTCTGTCTTTCAGTTGGTATATTTAGACTTTTTATATTTAAGGTAATGATTTACATGTGAGGGCCTATGCTTGCTCTTTTATTATGAGGTCTTTTTCATTTCCTTTGTTTCTTGTTATTGGCGTATTCAGCAGCCATCAATTAGGTCAAGGTGGTTGACACTGTAATTCAATTCTTCCTCAGCTTTTCATTTTCCTGGGGTTTCTTCTGCATTTTTCTTTGCATTTCAATGTGAATTTTGGAGTTACATAAGATTCTTTGACAAATTGCTGATATATATATATATTTTATTAGATGAATATGGAATTACAATTGAGGGGGAGACATTATCAAACAATCAAGAACAAATGTATATATACTTAGTTATCCAAGGCTAATGCCACGTCGTGGATGCCCAGCTTGGGTTCCCCATGTTGCTGTTTCCCCCAGAAGAACCCCTGAGTTAAATGGATTTCTCATGGAGGTCAGAGATCTCCTTCTGAGATGATTTCCCCATATTTCCACCCTCCAGTCTCCTAGATATTCTTCCTAAGCCCTCCCCCTACCCTGTCTCCCACCCTATGCCACCAGGTATCCTAGGCAATCATCCCCCTGTTGTGTTAAGAATCATACAATTTGAGGTGGTTATTAGCTTAGCCATCTAACATACTGCTTCTTGATATATTCTAGCTTCCACAGATGACGGAAACCATTTGGCCCTTGAGTCTCTGAGACTGGGATACTTCACTTAGCATAATTCTTT
>PVKS010034974.1:0-20442 GCA_004027875.1 Aplodontia rufa
TGCTTAGCTCCCCTAAAGTCTCTCTAATTACTGAGTCCTAATAAATCTTGCAATGTTATGGCTTCCTCTCATTGAGGATTGTCACTGTGAATGGAAAAGACATAGTAGATAGCTGAATTGATTAGAAATAAATTATTGAGGAAAGAGAAATATAGAATAAAAACAACAAAGTGGTGAGGATATTTAAAAGAGAGATGTTCCAATGTAGCACATTTAGAGTTGACTTGCTTCAGGAAGAAAGCTGAAGCTGCAGGGAAAGGAGGGAGACTGGAGATTTTCATGAACTCAAAGATTTTGTATAATAGGCATAAGGAGAGAAATAAATTAGAATTTTCTCCCCCATTTAATATTATATCATTGAAAAACATATGTATTTCCTTCATCACTCATTCTTATCTGTTAATAAATTATGATACTGAGTTATTCACATATCTATCTTCTGAATTTGTTTCCAGAAAGTTACTAATCTCTTCAAGTCAATGAATCCAAATAACCTTCAAAATTCTACATCATTGGGCTGGAGCGGTGGCTCAGCGGTTTCAATGCTTGCCTGGCAAGCACGAAGACCCGGGTTCAAACCCCAACACCACGTACACAACTGAGTGTTGGAGCAACTAAGACCATGTGAAAAACTAAAAATAAAGTTGTTTCTCTCTTAAAAAAAAATTCTACATAATTCTTGCTAAGGTAATTCACAGTGTTAACTTAATCTCTTGAAAGTTTCTCTTCACCTGTTCTTTTATGCCAGGCTGGAGGATGAATCATGTGACTCCAGGGCGCCAATCAACATGACTCTGCTTCCCTGGTTACTCCAGGGAAGAATATTTGTGTCAATTTAATGCAAGTTAATGAACTCTAGGCATTGCTCAAGAGTAAGTTACTTTAATTTAAAACTCTTTTCTAAAGTCCCTGGGATAAAGGAGAATGATAATCTGATGTACTATCCACTACCCAGTGTACTAGTTACTTTTGTCAGTACTGAGTGGGTGGGGAATTTCTATTTTTAACCTTAATATAGTGGAAGCTGGGTTTAAAAACATAATTACACTGTTTGAACCATGAAACCATATCTCACTTGAATTTGATAACAATTGTAGACCATGTAATTACATCAACCAACCAATCTCATCTGTAAATGTCACAAGTTTGTCAGTCTTACTTACTGCAACATATAGATATATTCAAAATGTCCATTGTCTTCAAATTTGCAGTTTCTTTCTGCCTTGTATTTTCTCATATATGCTACTACATACCCACAAATTTCATATTTTGAAACCTAATCCTCAAGGTGATGATATTAAGAGTTGGGACCTTTATGAGATATTGCATGAATGGGGTTATTACACTTACAAAACAAACCTCTTCTACCATGTGATATTAAAGTAAAATAGAACTTCTGTGAAACAGAGGACTGTCCCTCAAAAGATATTGAAAGTACCAGCAACCTGATCTTGAATTTGCCAGAATCCACAACTGTAAAACAAAACAAAATTGTTGTTTGTAAGCCACCCAGTAAATGATATTTTGCTAGTTCAGTCTGAATGTACTAACCAATGTCTTTCCTATATAATAGCTGCAAAATATATTATATGTTCATATAATAAAGCTTACTACAATACCCCTGCTTCCTTCAGAATAAAATAAAAATAAACCACAGAGTTTATTTTAATATTAAATTGCAAAAATCCTCTCTGGGCTCCAATGTTGTATATAGTGAGCAATCCATGTGATAGTGGACTCTAATTTATATAGAAAATAATTAAGTTCTGTTAAAATCATATTTTTCTTCCAATATTTATACAATTATTAAATTCATCTCAAATATTATTCTCCTCATACCAGTTTTCTAAAATGGTAAAATTTAAGAAACTTTGTTGTGAAAATTCATTAAGCTATTTGTTTTTAATGTTTCTTATTTTTCTTATTATGTTGGATTTTTTCATATCTTAGCTTTGTGAAATAGTGAGCTTCTTCAGTAGGGTAGTGGTGTTTTTATTCTTCTTTTTTTGTTTATATTCCATAAAGTACATAAAAACATCACATTAAGCATGATTTTTTAAAATTTAATTTGATGGATTTATCCCATTGTTTAAGTTGGTTTTTTTTAGTAGTTTGTCTCTTTATATGCACATATTTTATTACAATATGTTCACATCAAATAATTTCCCATGGACATATTTTCATTTGTAACGTGCTTTTCCAATATTCTTTAAATTATTAGCCCTATAACAAGGAAGAACAATCCTGTATGAAATCAGGCCTCTCATTGTCTCTTCTGTATTTTCCCCTAATCTTCTCTACTTCTCCCTCTTATTATAGAAGAATTGTTTGCTTCTTCTACACTTCCTATTCATTCCGTCCTCTACAGTTTAGCATTCATTTTTTAGCACCTAAATTTTTTGCTGCATTGTAGAGCATTGCTCCAAAAATACACATTACAAGAAGATACATTTAGAAACTGAAAGCAAAAATTTAGAAAATAATATTCCATATAAATGGCATCTGAAAAATAGCAAAAGGAGCTATTCTCACATCTGACAAAGCAAAATTCAAGTCAAAATCTGTCAGAAGAATGAATGAAATAATAAATTAATAATATAACAATTTTAAATATTCATGCCTGGAATTTTCATGTGCCCAATTACATAAAACAAGCATGAATTGCATGGTGTGTTGGCACACACCTTTAATCCTACTGCTTTTGGAGGCTGAAGCAGGAGTATCACAAGTTCAAATCCAGTCTTAGCAACTTTGTGAGGTTTTAAATAACTTAGTAAGACTCTGTCTCAAAAAAAAAAAAAGAGCTGGGGAAGCTAAGGAAGTGGCTCAGTGGTTAAGCACCTTGGGTTCAACTTCCAGTGCCAAAAAACAAAACAAAAACTCACAAAATAACAACAAACAAGAACACATAAAGGGACATATACATACCAACACATTAATGGTGGGGAATTTCAATACATTACCATCACCAAGAGGTAACCCACACAGAAAATCCACAAGGACACAAGAGATTTAACATATGGTACAGATCAAATCATCTTAAGAGATACCTAAATAATATTTTATTAAATAGCAGCTGAATATATCAGTTTTCAGGTGCTCATAAAGTTTTCTCAAGCATTGCTCTTATATTAGGAAACAAAGCAAGTCTTGAGAAATATAAAATTAATTTGAAATAATATCTTTATCCTTTTTATAATATGACAGAATGAATTTAGAAATCAACAGTAAGAATTATTACAGAAACTATAAAGATAACTCTAGGTTGACCATTATAATTAAATGATGAATAAACCATTGAAGAAATTGAGGGGAAATTAAAAATGTTTTAGAATGAATCAAAAAAATGGAAATGCAGCATAACTGAATCTATGGGATATAGCAAAGGAAGTAATTGGAAGTTTTTAGCTAAGAGTATCGACACAAAAATATCAGATAAATCTCAAATACAAAAGCTGATTATGCATCTTAAGGTCTTTGGAAAACAATAATAAATCAATCTCAAAAGTCATAGAAGGAAAAAAATAATAGATATCAAAACTGAACTTAATAAAATAGAAAATTCAAAAATAAAGCCAATACACAGGATCAATGAGACAAACAGCTGGTTCTTTGAAAATATAAACAGGATTGATAAATCCTTAGTCAAGCAGACCAAAAGTAAACTCAAATTAATAAGACTAGAGATGGAAATAAAGATTTTAAAATAGACATAACTAAAATTCAGAGTATCATTAGAAATAATTTTATAAGCATGTATTTTAGTAAATTGGAAAATTTGGAAGAAATGTATTAATTTCTAAACTCATACCATCTACCTAAAGTGAAGGCAGAGGAAACAAAACCTAAATAGACCAATAATAAGCAATGATATTGAAACAATAGTGTCTCTCAACTATGAAAATTTCAAAATCATAAGGATTAACATTGAATTTTACTACATCTTTCAAAAAAGCTTCCACCAATGCTTGTCAAAATATTCCATGAAACAGAAAAGGAGGGATTGCTTCCAAACTCATCCTATGAAACCCTGATACCAAAAATTGGATAAGGACCCATAAAGGAAAGAAAACTAAAGACTAATATCTTTAAAGAAAATAAATGTAAATATCCTTAATTAACATTTGCAAACCAAATTCAACAACACACCAAAAAGATCATACACAACGAGCAAGTTTATTTTATTCCAAAGAAGGAAGGTTGGTTCAACATACGCAAATCAGTAAATGTAGTAGATGAAATAGTTGGAACCAAGAAGAATAGTCACACAATTATTTCAGTAGTTTCAGAAAAAAAGCCTTCAAAAAAATTCAAGACCACTTCAGGATGGAAATCTGAAAATCTAGAATGAGAACTTACTTGAACATGACAAATGCTACATATGACAAACCCAAAGTCAATATCATGTTAACTAGAATAAAACGGAAAGCATTTCCTCTCAAATTAAGATGAGAATTTCCACTTTCAACTTTTACTCAATATGGAAATTTTAGCTGGAACAACTAAGCAAAGAAAAGGATTAAAATCCATTTAAATAGGGGCAACTTATTCCTTTGTAGATGATGTGCTTCAATATTTAAAAAGACCTAAAATTTCCACAAGAATACTTGTAAAACTGATAAAAAAATTTAATGGGAAGCAGGATACAGGTATCTACATACAAACTCAATAGCTTTTCTATACACCAATAATGAATTCACCAAGAAAGAAATAGGAAAACCATTTGATTTATAGTACCTTAAAAAATAAACCTTGGAATAAACTGAGTCAAGGAGGTGAAAGAACTTTATAAGGAAAACTACGGAACGATGAATAAAGAAATTGAGCAAGACACTAGAAAATGAAAAGAACTAACATGCTGATGGATAGTTAGAATTAATATTTGTATATTACCAAACAATGTTCAGATTCAATGTAATTCTTGTCAAAATATCAATGAAATTCTTCAAAGAATGGGAAAAAATCCTAAAATTCACACGATAGAATGAAAGACCCAGAATAGACAGCAATCCTGAGAAAATAGTACAATATAGGAGGCATCATGATGCCTACTTGATAATTATACTACGCAGTAATGCTAATAAAAACAGCATAGTTTTGACATAACAATAGACACACAAACCAGTGGAATAGAATAGAAGACACAGATAAACCCACACAGATGCACTCATCTAATTTTTGATAAAGTTTGCACAAAACAAGCTGAAGAAAAGATAATCTTTTTAACAAAACATGCTAGGAAAGCTGGATATCCTTATTTAGGAGAATGTAATCAATCCCTAGCCCTCATGCTGCACAAAGGTCAACTCAAAGTGCATCAAAATCTGAGTAATTAAAACAGAAACTTCAACTACTGTGAAACAGTGTCTACACTTCTCCATATAGGTACAGGCAATAACTTTCCCTATGGGATTCCTAAAGATCAGGATATAATACCCAGATTTAATAAATAAGATAGCATCCAGTTAAAAAGTCTGCATACAAAAGAAACAACAAACTCTGTGAAGAGAGAGTCTGCAGAATAGAAGAAAATCTTTTGTAACTACTCTTCTGACACAGAATTAATATCTAGGAAATAAAAAGAACTGAAAAAACTTAACACAAAAAGTAAATGAATAAATAACATTAATAAATGGACAAATGAACTAAATAAACATTTCTTAGAAAAAGGAATTCAAATGGCTATCAAATATATAAAAAATGCTCAATATCTTTATCACTCAGAGACAATAAAATCAAGCCTATATTTAAAGTCCAAATCACTCCAATCAGGAAAATAATTATCACAGATGTAAATTATAATAAATTTTTATGAAGATGTAGACCGAATGGAATTCTTCTATACTATTGGTGAAAATGTGAATTAATACAGTTGCTATGAAAATGAGTAAGAAAAAAAGCTAAAAATAAAACAACCACATGATTCAGGAATAGATCCTTGGTATTATCCCTAAAGAATTAAAATCAGCGTACTTTAGGAATACATGCAAGTCCATGTTTATTGGAACACATTTCACAATCATCAAGTTATTGGATTAGCCTACATGTAAATTGACAGATGAATGAATTAAGAAATGTGGTTTATGTACACAATGGAATTTTATCCAGCCATAAAAAAGTAAAAGTAAGTCATTTGCAGGAAAATGGATAGAACTGGAGAGAACACTGTTAAGCATTATAAGCCAAAGTTAGAAAGACTAGTGTTTTAGATTCTCTCTCATATGAGAAAGCTAGAATTAGAAGGAGAAAAAGTATTATGAGCATAAAATAGAACCTATTATTGTACAGGATGGTGCTCAAGGCAAGGAGGGAGAAAAAGACAATGAGAATGTATTTGATCAAAATATGTTATGAGCATGTATGAATATGACATAAAGAAACACACCATTCTGTAAAACTAATGTGCTCCCCAAAAAAGAAAGAAGTGCATATTTTTATAGCCTTCTATTAGAGTACTTTCAGAACATTAAAATATTTTTCTAGGGAATTACCAGTATGATTTTAAAAAGAAATCTTGGTATCAGCTCATAGTGATTTCATTAAATTCTTTTTCATTTAAACCATAAGATGTGAATAAATTTAATAAAATGAAATTTACATTGATTAAATAAGTCTCTTGTGACCTCTTTGAATTTTTAAGTGAATTTTTGAAAAAAATTGTCATTTAAATTTTGAAAAATTCAAAATCATACTTTTTATATTTATGTACTTGGTTGGAAATAGGAAAATAATATTTTAGTTTGGTTCTCATAGATTTTGAATAATAAAAACTGTGAAGCAGATGTATTTACAAAAAGTAATTATCTCACATTAAAAAGCCTGGTTTCTTTTCAACATTCTGCCTTTTCTTACCATGTGTTTACTTATTCTCAGGTCTGCTCACCTTACAATCTAAAGATGTCTTACATGTTAATCAGTACAAGTAACTACAATAGCATTCAGCAAAACAAAATGTTATTTCTGGAATGTTTTTCTTATTTCAATTTATCAACATATTCTTTAATATATGAGTCAAAATTTAACAAGATATACAACCTAAATAAATATTGTCAGATCTTACATTAATTTTCAACTAACCTTATTGCATGTTTTATAGACATTTGAAATATTATTTAGATTATTCAAATGGTATTTGAATATTTTTTGATGTATCAAAGATAGGATATATAGAAAAAATAATTTTGCCAGAGTATGGGGAATTTGATAATCCTTTCAGATCTTTAATGCTTTTGGCAAAGGGCTAATCAAACCTTATGAGTCTAAGTTCATTGTTTATAAGGAAAGAAATGGTGGATTCAGACCATTGAATTTTTTTCCCTGCAAGTAGAGAAAAACTTCAGTCTGATAAGTCCTTCAAGTGTAAAGTTTAATCATTCCTCCTGGGAAGAACTTTCTTCCCTTTCTGGAGAAATCCAGACTAATCAAGTAGTTCTCACCAAGAACATGTTTTGTTTTGTTTTTCTTAGTTGACCTTAATTGTATTCCTCTAAATTCCTTCCCACTTTTCCCTAATTGCACTTTCTTGATGAACACTAAGGAACTGCTTGTTACACTGTTTTTCTTAAAAAACTTTTTTCTCCTTTCATGTGAATAAGAAATAGATTTCTAAATATTTATTCTGTTTTCAGCTAAATTTATCTTAATTCACTTTAAATTTTAAATATATTCTAATTTCATTAAACATATTTGCGAACAATATTATTTCATGTTTATATTATCAATTTATTTACTTATTCATAAATTTTTGCTTCTATTGTATTAATAATATTATATTTCTTTCAATATTTTTTCAATAACAAGAATCTGAAAAGTTTTTAATCTTTTCATTTGAAGTCAGGAATCTTTTCTTCACATAATGAGAGCATTGAATCAATAGTGTTGGTGGTATTTTACTTTTAACCCTTGCATGGGATTGTCATCCCAACCTCTGAACAGATTTCAGAGCATCTGAAACTTGCATTCACTATTATATTATGACTATCAGTCAGAGAAATCCCTGTATTTCTTTAGTACATCTACCCTAAAGTTGCTACCTTAAAAGGCAGGTAAACTTAAATTAAAATATATTTTTAACCCTGCTTCAAACACATATTTTCAGACACTACTCCTGATCAGGATTCTACATCCTTAGAATGTGGATATAGAATAAATTCAATAGCATGCCAAAAATTTCTCCTTACAATCTGCTCTAAATTTTCCTTTCCAGATGTCTAACTACTTCCCATATCCTCCCCACATTCTGATGACGTTGGGTTCATAAGCTGTTTTCAAATAGCTAAGTAATTTCAAATTCCATAATTCTGCTTTGCTTCTTTCTACTGAACTGTCTTTTACCCCTTTCCTTAACTGAATAAAAATGCTTTACTTATAGATAGTTTTAATGTATTTGGTTTGCATAGGAAAATTCAAGTTCCTTTGGTATTTAGAAAATATAAACATATGAAAACATTTCCATAATTTGGATGTTTGCTAATGCTCACAAAATTAGGATATTAGAATACACTAAAATTAATCTGTTATTTGAAATTTCCAAATATTCAGTGGCCATTTGCTAAAAGTTATTTAAAAATGATGAATATGCTTAGTGTGATAACAATTATTTTGAGTCTATTGTAGATATGTACAAAAATTATTGCTGAATGGGAAAATCAAAGGATAGGTGGGATTATATCGAAAAAGAAGTTACAAGGGGAGCCAGGTGCTTACTCCACAGCTGTGTGCCATAATGGTCTCTGGGCCTTTATGTGGGTCATTTTGTCCTATGACCGTATCCTTTTCCTCACATGTAGAATTGCTTTCATCACCTCTCTTCCCAGAAATAAAAAGTACATGCTCTGGAAAGTGCATCTTAATGCCACCTCTTCTGGGGAAGCTTTTCTGGGTCATTTTCTTTGGCAGACATAAGCATTGCTGTTTCTGTATCTTGCTGTACTACTTTTATAGCTTTTACCTGATTTTCTTGTAACAGTTATCTTTTCCAACCAACTCTTTACATTTCATAAGGGAAATACTTTTAATTCTGTCACGTATTATTAATTTAATCATTAAGCATTTATTTGATAGATGTTTAAGCATGCCAAGTTCTATGGTGGACCAAATTGTGGTAGAATATGAACAACAAAAGGGTAGGGATGTTTGTATTGCTTGATGATATGGCACCTGTATTTTCCAGGCATAGCACAACATTGTCTGGCAATAACTAATTGCTTTGATTGACTTATATTTGGAACCTCAAACAATGTGATTTTGTTCTTAAAACAAAAATGTGGGCATTCTCACATTCAGTCATAAAAGCATTATGCGTGTATTACCTCAAGTAGAAGATGGTACACAAAAAGTTTTTCTGAAATAACGAATAAATAAAAATATTTAAATTAATTCTTAACTCACATGTTGCAACATAATCAGCCTCAGGAGAAGCAAAAAAGCATTAAATGTTATGAAAATATTTGTAGAAAGAATTGTGAAGTTTGGTAAAGTAACATATGAAAATATATTACCAAGACAAGAAAGGATATCCAAGGCCAGAGAAGAAAGATGATACGAGGGGAGGGGGAAGAAAGTATAGACACTGGAGGGAGCATATGATAAACTCTCCTGTTCCAGCATCTCTAAGCTAAGGAAGTGTAGCTAGGACCTAGGAGCCATCTAGTAGTACACATAGACTTTCCATTTAAAAATTCTGAGTTAATCAATTTGGGAAAGTGATCCTGTCAGAATATTATGTATTATCCTTCTTGAATAGTAGTTATGCACTTGTCCCTGTCACATTAATATATTCTCTTATTTTTAGGAGAGAGAGAGAGGGAGAGAGAGAGAGAGAGAGAAATAAAGAATAAACTTTATTTCTCCATCTAGGTTTTGTTTTTCTCACATTTAGTTGTGTATGTAGTGCTGGGGTTTGAACCTGGGTCCTTCCACATGTCAGGCAAATGCTATAATAATCACTGAGCCACTGCTCCAGCATCACATTGGTATATTCTCAGCCTATGTATTTCACATGAGCAAATTTCCTCCCAAGACTGTAATTATATGCCCTAAATTGAGGTCATGGCACTGATATTTTGGAAAAATGGATACAGCACAAAATATTCTAAAATTACAAATTTACTCTGGAGGAGTTTAGGGCATTCTTCCATAAATGGAAAAGTAGTGAAACCTACATTAATCGCTAACTCATCCAAATAACAGATGAGTCAGCAGGTGATAGTCCATGTCATTCTCTTTCCTATGAAAGAGGAAAAGAAATGTACGGATAAACTTGATGAGAAGAGCAAAGAAAAGGGGTAGAGGAGACCAGGCAGACATGATATCACAATGCACATTAATTTAGGGTGAGATATGAAGTTAACATAGTGCTGGCAAGGCTGTTTACCACGTGCTTAAAAATGTGCTGTACGTAAAGATTGAAGTAAGTCATATAAATTATCCCCAGAGTATTGCATGCAGAAATATGTGAGTTTTGCTGCACAGAAAGGTGATTACCAACTAAATTATACTCCTGAAGGCTGAATGGAATTGCAAATAACAGTTTACCTTAGGAAAGAGAAGTCACGTGTAAATCTATACCCGTATTTCATTTGTGTGCATTTTTATTTTAGTCACCTCTGAGCAAAGTACCTAGAAAGAACAACTTAAAGGAAAAAATGTTTATTTTGGGTTCAGGGTTTAAGAGATTTCATTTGATACATGTCCAACTCCATTGCTTTGTCCCCAAAATGAGGTAGAAGATCATGAGGTAAGGGCCCACCACAGGAGGAAAGCTGCTCAGATCACTATAGGTCAGGAAGAGGGAGCAGTGGCTCAGTGCATATATACCCTTCCAGGGCACACTTCCGGTGATCCACCTCCTCCAGTCATAGTCCCCCTGACTACAGGCCAGCCAGTCAGTCCGTATAAACCAGATCGGGCTGATTAGGGCCAACTCTCAGAATCTAATCATTCACCTTTGAGTAATCCTGCAGTAACAGGAGCTTTTAAGGGACATCTCATATCCAAAACAGAATAGTGCCTATCTTTATTTTTTTGTTGTTCGCGTTATAAATTTACCTAAAAATCCAAGCATACAGTGTAATGAGCAGACACCAATTAGGTTAAATATTTGAAGGTTAAACAAAATATGCACATATACTAAACATATCTGTAAGAAAGGCCTTTATAATATATTAAAAGCCAATATATTTTGAACCAAGAGTCTAACAATTTACAATTTTTTAATTATAGTCATAAAATTTTAGTTTCATAAGTATGGGAAAATATTGCTTGCCACATACAAAATATGTACATTATCAACACATGAGCAATTATGTAAATCAGTAAGTAAACTCTTCTGATAGAGAAAATGAACCAAGTCCATGAAAACTAAATTTATGAAAGAAGAGTTTGCAAATGGTTATATATAAAACAATAACATATCAAAACAAAAAGCACATTTACCCAACCAATACCCTAACAGTAAAAATCAACAGATTGTGTGGTAATATATTTTTACTTCTTAAACTGTCAATCAAATGAGACATAACAAATACTCAATATTATTGATGCTTCTGAGAAAATCATATTAAAATTTTAGAAATATACTAAATCATTCCTGATCAGTTTTAAGAAGCAACTTGATTATTCAATGAAGGGCACAGGCAAAAGTTTGATACCAAGAATATTCTTAAAACATTCTAAATAATATTGCACATGTGGAAATAGGGGTACAATGTAAGGTTAGTAGTGATATTTAAAGTATTATAAAGTAAATGATGAATTATGTCATTTTGTTATTCATAATTAATTTATTTATGATGATATTACCTCTACAGTACTTAAGTTTAAAGTCCTGGATAAGGATTGGATGCAGATTCTTAGCATGAAAAGATTTCACTGCTCTAAATCAACTGAGGAAATACAAATAAAGTAATAATTGAGTACAATTACTAGATTTGGTAGTAAAATAAAGCACTTATGTGATGTGCTAAAGAATTAGCAAAATAAAACTAAACACATTTTATAAGTGCAAGTTGGAGATGAGCTTTCAGACCCATGAACATCTAAGGAAAATTATATGGAGTGCATTTAAAAATGCTAGAATGTTGCTGTGACCTTGCTCTTTTTCAAAATTAAGAAACATACAACAGAAATGCCATAGATCTAGCAAGAGCACTATTACTCTCCATATAGTCATTGAAAGGATGATAAAGAAAGTTCTCAAAAGATCAATGTTTCAAGAACTTAATACATATTGTAATATACAATATGGTTCTGTTCTAGAATAGAGCCTTCCTATTCATTTTACGTGCCATTAACTAAAGTTAGGAAGGAAACCTCCGTGCTGGATTGTAAATCAAGCAGATCAGATTTTCAAACAATTTCTGAGAACCCAACTCCAGCTAATAACTGAGTTTGAAGAGGACAACAAAAGGCTTCTAGGTTGGAGAGTTAAAGGAAAAGATGAACAACCAAATCAAAGAATAAGCTCAGTTGCTACTGGAGAAGGGCACAGAGAAGAGTGTCTGCTTCATGTATGCAAATCCCTGAGTGCTGCTCCTTCACTTGACTTCAAACCAGAAGTAGCTGGATTGATGGTGACCAGGACTCATAGGTAACTTGAAGTAGAGCTTGCCATGGATCAGACTCAGGCCACAATACAGAAATAGCGTTGACCCGGTTAAGCATCTTGTCAGGAAATCTGCCTAGAAAGACAAAATGATGCTGACAGCAAGAACTGTGAGCTGTCTAAGTGGAGAAGGTGGAGAAAGGAGAGATGCTCCTCCTCTTGGAAAGGGTGATCTCCATGGGCTCCCCAATAATGTCACAGATTCCTGAATAAAAAACTGTAGTGCCACATCCCAGTGGCTGCCATATACTTCTGGGAGATACATTTTGAGTAAATGCTTACATCAGGTCTCAGAAGTCCTTCTTTTTTCCCACCTGTCTTGAAGAAAAGAATATACATTTCATGAAATCTCTTCAGGAGGGGAGGGGATTGCTCAGTACTCCTTAGTACATTTTTATGCTACATAATAATTACTTCAGTAACTAAGATTTTTTTTAATATTTTAATTTTTTTTAAAAGAGAGGAGAGTGAGAGAGAGAGAGAAAGAGAGAGAAAATCGATTTTTATTGAGTTTTTCACATGGCTTTCATTGCTCTGACACTTAGTTGTGTACATGAGTGCTTGGGTTTGAACCCGTGCACTTGCGCATGCTGGGCAAGCGTGGTAACCATGGAGCCACTGCTCAAGCCCCAGTTAACTAAAATTTTTTTGATTGATAAAATGCAAGTTTTCCTTTATGTAACCTTTAAGACAAACATTAAGGTATGGGAAAAACTATTTTATTATACTCTAGTATTTATGCTAGATATTTGGTACCTATTTTTCTCAGGCAATTAACCACCTAAAATAATCTTCAGTCAGGAAACAATGTACTTATACATGTATGTGAACATACAAATATACACACTTTAAAAAATATTAGTACTAAGCACTATGACACAGGAATTTTTGTTCTGTTTCTCCTCAGTATGGGTGCAAAGCAAATGGAATATTTCCTAAATATTTGTTGAATAAATTAACCAAAGTTTGGTCTAGAGACATCATCAATTACATAGGGCAACACAAAAAATTTATAATTTTTATTTGCACTCTAATTATTTTGAAAGGACCACAAGTACAACAAATAAGGGAAAGACAGAAAACATCTTGATCTTTTATTTTCTTTCATTGTAGAGGAAGGCATAAAAATAAATTTTGATTTTTTATATTGTTACACTAATAAAAATCAAAGGAATCAACTGTAATAACATGAGAATCAATAAAAAAACAACTTACCAATGTACTAGATAAGAAAATCATAAATAATTTAATTGAATTATGTTAGAGTCAGTAGTGACAGATCGGGTCAAAATGCGAGATGGTTTCTTCCCCACAGAGGAATATCCTTCCTTCTAGGTGATTCTTTGTATTCAGAATAGAGTATGAATTTGCAGTATGAGCTATCTGACTAATGTTTACATCTGCACAGCTGGAGTTAAACCACAAGGACAGGAACCATCTATAAGTAAACAAATGAAGTCCTTGGGCTTAGCCTGCCACATACATAGTCAAGATTTGATAAATATTTAGAGAATGAGTAAACAAATGAGTCAATGCAAATTAATAAATAACTGAATTGATGATGAACTATGGAAGATATACAACCAGGACTGCAGTCCAGTGCGTCAGTAATGCTGGCTCACACAGATCTCTTAGGAGTGGTCTCTTGGCAGGATCAGGAGTTCCAGAAAGTGGTTAGGAACCTGCATAGAGGAAATGTCTAAAGGAAGTCAGCTACCTTTAAATCCTATATATTTAAGTCAGTTTTTGTGCAAACACTAATTTAACATTAAATTAAAATGCTAAAAAAGAATTCTAATGAAAAAATGAAACAAAATAAGTGCAGTACTTGGATATTTTTCTGATTTGCATGAGGAATAACTGACTTAAGTTCATATTTCATTCATTCCATTGCATTACTTGATAGTACTAATTGAGATATAATATAAAAATCTCACATTCTGCTTCAAAATTAAATACAATTTTGGATAATATTCAGCAGCATATATTTTAATGAACCCAGAGTGACTTTTATGAGTTTTACAATAGTAACATAATTTAGAAATTTCTAAAAATAAGAGATGAGATTATTTCAAATGATTTTATAAATCCATTTTTAATATTTTTATGATTTTTCTCTAAGCAATTTCAAGTTGGTTATATTTACTTCGCAAGATGTCACCATTTATCCAATAAAATTTAGCTCACATTCATCTTTAGTGATCATTCAATCACCTTTATTTTCAGACCATGTCCGGGGAGCTGACATTTTCTTCATTTTAATTAATATTTGTACATCACTTTTATTGTCTTGCTATATGATTTACAGGTGAAACATAAAATGGGATGATGCTTTACATATTTTTGAATAACAAAATGTGTTTTTCATGATCAAACACACTACTGTTTTCTTAGAATTAACAGGAAAACCTCAGCCTGTGCTTTTTCATCTTCTTGTGGCAAGCAGACTCAGATAATTTGACTCAAAGTACAAAAGAATGAGTAATGTGCAACTGGAATAATCCTCTATAAGATGAATGAAAGCTGACAACTTCAATTACAGTTTGAAGTGTCTCTTTGTGTATGAATATGATTTAATGGAAAACTGATATTCAATAAACCTGACTTTCTTTATGATTTATAATAACTAGCCTTAGGTTATACAGATGCATTTTACAGCATGGAACTGAACAATGCCCTTTTGCATGATATGAACATTTTCAACCAAAAATCAAAGGATCTTTATTTTTGAGCAAAAAGAAGAATATGGATGATACTACCGAACTGAAATTTTACAACATAATTGAACCCCTGACCCCCTAAAGCCTCCCTTTTATTTTTTAAAGTAACATGAAATATCTTCTGATATTATGCTTAATCATCCATCCACATTCCATTTAATTTCTTCTACTTTACATCTATTTAAAGGTAACTGGAAAGAGAAAGTATTCCCAGGAGATATTTTCCTAAAGTCTCAAGTCTGATAGCATATATAGCGAAACCTTAAGCCATATTTTTATATGTCTTATAATACTTATTACATATCTAGTCATCCTTGAGAACATAATTAAGTGTTTGATGTGTGCTTGGTAAAGTTAGGTCTAGTACCAAAAATTATAAAATAAAATACACAAAGAATATAATTAAAGCTTTAATTCATGGTCCTAAATGAATTCCTACTTGTGTTTTCTCAGGAAAAAAACTTTTAGAAGATATTACAATATGTTATGACTTCATCTAACTCCATGATTCCCATCATAATCTGATTCTATATAAAAATACATTCTCAAGTAATAAACTTATGATATATAAATTAAAAGTTTACCAGGAAGTGTCCTTAGTGGTTAACATAACTTCTCTCATTGACTTTTAACAACTACATGAGAAATTCTTTTTACTTTAAAATAAGGATTTAGAGTTTTAAAACAGGTAAACAACTTACCTTGTTTGCAGTTAGTAAATGGTAGAATGAGCTGGTTATGTACATATTCCAATGTGAAGAAAATTCATGTTTGTAAAAAATGTTGATTAAATTTAATCTGGTTACTGTGTGCATGTTACCTAAGTATTAACAGTTAATATATGTCTCTCTCTCCCTCTCTGTCCATCCATCTATCATCTATATGTTATTTACATATCGTTACTGGAGATTAGTTCTCCAGACTCTGTTTGATTAGCATGTGCAATATTTACTGTGGTGTGCTTTTAGGATCAAATTCCATGGAAGGGAAAGGAAGGAAGCAAGATAGATTAGAAGAAGCAGTTTGGATGACAAAGAGTCTCAATAAATATCTCAGTAAATACAGGCAACTCTGAAACTTTGATTGTCCTGATCCTTCCTGGATGTCCAACATGTGGTCTGTAGGACAGTCCTTTGCTGTCCTTCACAGCCAATCACTGGGTGTAGGCTTCCCAGAGAGGCCATGTGACCCTTCTTTAACCAAGATATTTCAACCCAGTGCTGAGAGCTGAAGGATTTCCGCAGTGCTCCATCACCAATTGGAAATATGCTTTCAGCTTGCATAGTACAACATAACATCTACCCCACATCCAGCATACACCCTACTCAATGTAGTTATGACATATATTGTAATGAATTTATAATATATAAATTATATAATATGTAGAGACACCAACAACCATGTTAGAATACATATTGCTAAAAAATTAAGTCTAAAGTTTTTCATTTTATTCAGGTATTCCAATATGAAACATACACTTGATTTGGAAAATAATGGTACAGGAAAATGAAACACATGTGTTTTGTATCTCAGGAGTTAATGGGCTATGGATATTTATTACCATCTTTAAGTCCATGGGGAAAAATTTAGACTTTTGCTAACTCTACCTGGTAAAGATAAATAATATCTGTGGAATAGATAGCTGTAAACTGTGGATTCAACTTCAGGGGCTGAGTGTTCAACATTCAAAAAAGTGGTGTTCTTCTGAATATACAAAAAGGATACTTTCAAACTTCACAAACAGTGAGTCTTTATGGCTTTTCTTTCTCAGAAGATATCAGATCGATAACTGACTTTTGGCACTGAGGGTTGTTCTAAAAGAACTGAATTTTAAGGATGAATTTTCTAAATTGGTCATTGTACTTCTGATGTAGCACTCCAATCTGATTGGATTTAATGATGCCAATATCTCTAGTTCCAATAGTAAAGGAAGCAAGTACAATGTTTGGCAGTAGAGATACGTGAAATAGCTACACTGGATGCTCCTAATCGACCACTCATAAAAAGTAAGGGCCCAAGTGACTGTCATTATGACAAGTTTGAAAAATTCATGGCAACTAGTGAATTTAATAAAATTGACTAATAAATTGACTTATTTTTTCAGGACAATGTAATGAAAGGAAAAGAGAAGCTAGGGGATTTAAATTCCCTACTCACCACTCACTTTCCACACGAACAACCTGAAAGCAACTTTGTCTCGTGACAGGGCTGTGGCTACTGAAAATCCAACACTTCTCATCCTGTAATGGTCTCAAATAAAACAAAAGATGAACTCCCAACCTTTCAGGATGTCTGCTGTTGAAGTGAGGACATTAATTAAGAAGGAATTCCATCTTAAATTTTGAAATGAGGATGACTTAAATTTTAATGAGTCTGCTTTGCCAGTGGAGGTGGCCTCCTCACCCCTCTGGAAGCATCTTCCTTGACTTTAGAGTGATTTCCCCATTCCAGTCTAAAGAGACTAACCCTGTATTGACTCGGGAAACTTTACAGTCTGCTCTTTGGGTCTGCTGGTTCTGCATTCACAAGTTCAAACCACCCATGTGTCAAAAATATGTGGCAAAATAAACGTTCTGAACATGTGCAGATTTGCTTCCTATTAGCAATCCCTAATACTTTATTAGAACTATTTACATAATAATTGTACTATATTAAGTATTAGAAGTATTGTAGTAGATTTAAATTGTTTGAGGATATGCATAGTGTTTTGAATAGGAGTTGTCCCTTAAAAACTCCTCTGTCAATGTAGGAATTTTCAGAGGAGAAATAGATTGTAAGAGCTGTAACACATTCAGTCCATCCTACGGAATGGAATGGACTGCTAACTGTATGCAGATGGGGCACGACTGGAGTAAGTGGGTCCCTAGGGGTATGCGTTGGAAGGGCTCATCTTCCAAGTGGCTTCTCTCAATCTCTCTTTTTCTGGCCAACAAGAATATAGCAGCACTTCTCCACCATGCCCTTCAGCCACAATGTTCTACCTCACCTTTTACTCAGAGCAATGGGGTCCATCCACCAAAGTTAAACATCTGAAACTTTGAGTCAAAATAAACTTTTCCTCCTGTAAGTTTTTCTTATAAGATATTCTAGTCATAGCAACAGAAAAATACCATAATAAATAATATTCAAATACTATATCATTTTATATATGGAACTTGAGCATCCTCAAATTTTGATATCCATGTGAGTGTCTGGAACTAATTTTTCACAAATACCGAGAATAACTTTAGTGACCTCCCATGATGCAGCAGCCCTGAGAGACAACACTCATTCTTCTCAGGATACAGCAAATCAGTTTTCTCTGCTTCTCCATCTGTTAATGGTCTGGAGTCCTATCACTCCCTAAAAGTGGGTTACAAAGTGAATCCATGAGGATATGCCATAACTCAAAAGAGCTTGCTACATTGTACAACTTGTACAAATGGAAACCTTGGGAATATGTGGGTGAAAGTATGTTGAGGGTGGGGAAAAGTTATGGAAGGAATATAGAGTTGAATCAAGACAAAATTATTGACATAGCCTTAGTAAGCAGAGATTTTGCATTTAATATTACATCATGGGAGTTACGAAGGCTCTTGTTGTTTGTTTAGTTGCTTTAAACATGGGCCAAAAGGTGTGCTACAGTGAATGAATTAGAAGCACCAGACTTTGGTTTGATATAGAAAAAGGCTTAGGCAGAATGGAATGTAAAGTGGATTGTCCTTTAAGAGCTACTCCTCCTGTATTGGGAAGGATTGGAAGATATACCCTTCAGTATAACTGAGCAATAAATTAGAGGGGCATCTTGGCATTCATGAAGATCTATGTAGATTGATCTTTTCTATAGGCCAAAACTCAGAGTGGAAATTGTGGTGTGACTAAATTTGGAAACCTCAGTGCCATAGCGTAACTAGATCCTAGGTGGCACATGCAAACATCAAAGGCAGGGTGTGCATAATACCACACTAGAAGCACCTTCAAGGGAGCAATCAGAATAGTCTAGTCTGACTTATGCTGACCTGTGACATTGGCCACTGGCTCATGCTGATGATAGAATTGAAATAAACAGGAAGTCTACTCCATTCTTACTTGATCTGTAACAGCAGAAAATTTCTAGGTCAAGTCAACAAAAGTCTAACCTGAATTAAAAAAAAATAGTCACAATCTTTAAATCAATTCCTTGGCTAAAGGCAATTTATAGACCCAGAACCTATTGAAAGGTGGCGAGGTCAGATTCTCTTGAAAAATGACTCTGATAATCTACTTCATACTTTTTGTGATTTTACCAGCTTTTTTCAAAAAGATCAACATCCTTTTCTAGAGGTAACTGTGAATTGAAATAGGGAATAATTTCACTTATGGGGGATACTGGACACTGACTCTGAGCTGCAATAACTCTAGGAGAACCAGAATGTTACTGCTTCTCACTTTCTGTGGACATCAATGCTGTAGGAGCAGGACCTTCTGATAACCTGGTTACAAATTAATTTTGAACTCAGATCATCATTTGGTTATTTTTTCCAGTTCCGGAATGCATTATTGTGATTGACTTATTCCGCAGATGGTAATCTTCACATTGTTTTCTTGACCTATGAAATGAGAATTATTATGATGGAAAAGGTAAAGTGGGAGCTACTAAGACTGCTTCCATCCAGAAAAATGGGTACTCCAGAAGGTCATATGCACTGAATCTGTTTGCATTATATATATGGTGCTATTTCTTTCATAGTCAGGATCTTTGCTTTTTTCCTCTTTTTTCTTCTTTCTTTCTTTCTTTTTTTTTTTGGTGTATTAAAGTTGTAGATAATGATGGGATTTATTGTTATACATTCATACATACATACAATATAACACACACCCAACACTCCCTACCCCCACCTCTGCCCCATCCCCTGTTTCCTTATCTCTGCTAATTACCCCTTGAAATATAGTGTGGGAATTATTTAGTTTCCTATGGGAGCAAAAATTAATGTCAAGAAATCAAGGGATAAGGGGGCTGGAGCGATGGCTCAGCGGTTTTGGTGCTTGCCTGGCAAGCACGAGGACCCGGGTTCAAACCCCAGCACCACGTACACAACTGAGTGTTGGAGCAACTAAGGCCAGGTGAAAAACTCAATAAAGTTGTTTCTCTCTTTCTCT
>PVKS010034975.1:0-20447 GCA_004027875.1 Aplodontia rufa
AGTTGGTGATGGATAGTTCTTTGCCTAAATTACTACTTCAGTGCTTATATCTTTCATGAACTGTCTCAGATTCCCTCCATCAAAAGTAATATACATACATAAACACACAAATATTGGACTGGGTATTAAGCTCAGTGTTAGTGCACTTACCTGCATGAGTGAGGTTATGGGTTCCATTCCCAATAAATACTATCTATCGATCTATATGTATACTTACATACACACTCACACATATATGGTACATACCTGCAATCCCAGAGACTAGGGAGGCTGAGGCAGGAGGATCTCAAGTTCAAGCACTGTATCAGCAACTTAGGGAGACACTCTCTCAAAATAAAAAATAAATAAAAAGGGCTGGGATACTGCTCAGTGATTAAGCAGTACCCCTGGGCTTAAACCCCAAGACTGAGTATGTGTGTATACACATACACGTGCATATATATCATGCAAAAATACATGCATGTGAGTGTCTTCACACATAAGTGCTGAAATGAAACACATTTCCATTTATTTTCTTTTACTATTCTCTTTTCATTGTGTTTTAAAATTATTGGAACAAATTGGAAGCCCTTTCCATTCTATTACTTTCAAATCCTTGAGTTTATCACATCTTGTTCATTTTGTGAGCTTAATATCCACCAAGTCCGTGAATATTATACTGTCAAAATTATTTTTTCATTTTTTAGCTGAATTTGATTCACTTTTCAATGTGGAAATCCTACTACTTTGCCTCTGTAGTGTTACATTCCTGAATGGCTCCATTCAGGGTAAGAATTCTGAGAATTGTGAATCAAAATTGGATAGATTTACTAAAACTTCTATCCTTGAAACCAGACTACAGCCTGTTGGGAAACTCTTTTTTTTTCCTTTTAGTTCAGTTTCTAAAATCACTATTTGCATAACAGACACAATTTTCACAAGTCAGTCTCTGGAGTTTTAAATTTTCCTATGATGTTGAAAATTTCCAAGGAGAAAAAGTATACTTCAGACAATGTTTTATGTTAAGGTGGAAAAGCACCGCATCACACTGATGTTGATCATCTCTTACTTTCATTACAGCACACCTCAAGCCTCTTCCAATCACCTCGGTGCTATCCCTCCAAAGCAAGGCAGTCTTGAGCAAAGCTCTTACCGTTAAATATGCGCTTTCATGTGAGATTCTTTTTTCTTTTATTTCCTTTCCTTTTCTTCCCTCTTTGTTTTTCCTTCTGCTTCTTTGTCGATCTTTTCAGTACCTGAGTCTGCAAAATTGCACATTAAGAATGACTAAGATTTGGCTCCAGAGAGACATAGCGAAAGGAAACTGTTACCCTCATTGCTTTCAGAGTAGATTCTGCACTAGTGATCAACATGCTTTATATCAGTGATTATTGGACTCATGTGTCCCTAAGAAGAGTTCTGTCCTAACACAGAGTTTTTAGTCTCACATAAAGTTCACAGCGTACTCCGTGGATTCACTTTTATCACTGCAATAAGAATCCACAGCTGTTCAGTGCAGAGCAGGAAATGTGATTTGATATGATTGCCACCTCAAGCTGTCACACTGTCGGCCACAGCAAGTGTCGGTCAAGATGGTCTTTGGCTACATTCCCTTTACAGTCCTGGGGGCTCCGTAACAGCCTCAACACATTTGATTATATTAGCTATATCTTATGAAAAATATGTACAAATTAAAAAACGCCTATGCTCTTTTTTTAAGCGCGAGACAGTGAGACAGAGAAAGAAAGAGAATCAATTCTATTTAGTTTTTCATTTGGCTTTTATTGCTCGGACGCTTTGTTGTATACGTAATATTGGGGTTTGAACCTGCATCCCTGTGAATTTGAGTGAAGAGCCAAAACCCTGAGTCAACACTCCAGCCCTGCTCCCATGCTCTTAAGTCCCAACTCGGTATGTCCTGTGTACCCCTCCCTTTGAGTATCAATTTTACATTGCTGCAGTCCATGAAATGAGGAATTCCTCATGTTGCTCACAAGTTTACAATCTGATATTGCCCCCCAAAACCGAGAAGGCCTTACATGGAATTAATAATGCCTCAATTGTGATAATGGAATTAGGATTGCATGCTGTCACTGCCAATTTATCCTGAGCCAGAGATGATATAAAGAGGTTGGAATACTTCATTGCCTGGGTGGTAAAAGGCCAAAATTACAGGGAAATTAATCCTGTGTTTATTTTCTGAAATGGGAAGGAAGGTGATTTTCTGGGTTGTCTAGATAAACCATGAAGAAAATGCTCAAGGGCAGAGTACTAATAAATTACAAAGATAATAACGTTAGGATCTGTTTTAAAGTAACGGAGAATAAGCTCAGATCAATTCTGAAGACCTCTTGTGCTATATGAATTCCCTGCCTGATAGAATGGCCTCTGTTCACCTCTGTCCTACTCTCTTCAGGATGTTTCCCACTTCATTCACCCTTCTCTAGCCACCAAAGCTGTTATCAGTTAAATCAAGCCCCGTGTATTTTCATTTTCTCTTCTACTGGTCCTTGTCATCTCTCCTACCATATGGTTTCAGGATGAGCCTGTTCTCTTCACTCGAGGTACATCTAGAAAACTCTCATGCATCTAGAAAATGTTCGATCACTTCTCACTCCTCCTCCTGTTCTACCTGCTCTCTGATACAATGCTATTGCAATGAACTTGGCAGGCAGAACAGAGTAACTCTCAAAGTTTTGATCACATTGACGTCTAGCCAATAAACCAAAAACTAAATGCAGAGGAATCTCGGATTTGATATACGAACCCCCAAAGAAAGATAGTATAATAGAATTCACAGAAATGGGAGGCGTGTACTTGATATGTATTGCAATTTTTAAACAAAACCTTTGAAGATTAATATGCATGTCAAACATTTTATATAACTAGAGAGTTTAAAGCATGTTTTTGAACCAATCAGGGAGCCATCATCTTGCTGTGTGTCCCAGTGCCCCAAACATTAAGTATCTGAATGTTTTAGAAGGTGCTGGGTAATTCTCCCACCATGAGGACAGGAATGTCCCTGGCTCTGCATATTCGGGAAGTAGAGAGGAGACAGAAGCTAAGGTGGCCAGGAGCAGGCCCATTCCTTGTCAAGTCCTTTAACACTGCTGTCGGAGTTTCAGCAAATAAAACGTCCTGCACTCGTCTTTTTGTAGAAAATACCAGTTTCCTGCTCCTTTCCTGAAAAACAGAGGTTAGAGCGAGAAATCAGCTTTTATATCACACTACAGAATCACTTTCAGTAAATCCCCCAAATTCTGTCTCCTTGCAATTGCCTCTGGGTGGTGACTTTGAGTTAAGGAACCTTTCAGGAACCCAATGGAACAGAGGGTCCCTTTTGCAGGACACCTCTGCTCAGCTGCAGCTGGGGGACCCAACACTGACAAGAAAATCTCTGCTCCTCTCACTGATCGAGGTCTTCCCTAAGACGACTTTTATCATCTGATCCCATCTCCTTTTTAAGTCTCCTAGTTTTTAGGGGTTTAACCCTCCTTTCCTTTGTTTCCTTTAAAATATTCCCTTGCTCTTATTTCAAAGGTGTTGTGAGGACAAGTCAAAGATGCATGTAGTCCATTTACTCTCAGATCTTCTATAAATGATTAAAAAGAGAAGCATGAAAAAATTTGAGAAAACAGAATTTAGATGAAGATATTCATGTGGTTGTCTTTTGATATACTGATTTGTACTGAAAGATTAAATACTCATGGAAAGACATTCATTTGCCTTAAAATGATAGATTCAGTGAGATATTTTATGCATTAAAATGATTTTGTGTATCCTGACTTGAGAATATCTGCGTGTATATTTCTATACAACAGTGCAACTTATTTGCTGAAATAAAATATTTAAAGAATAAAGTTCAGCAGAACTCGTTTTAAAATGAACTGTTTCAAACTCTGAATAAAGTAATATTAGCATTGAGATTTTTAGCATAAGTACTATTCATTTTCCCAGTTTTGCTCTCTAATTTACAATTACCTCCTTTTGATGGAATATGTAAATTTAAACAGGAGTTGAGTTTTTGTATTGTATGACAAGATTTTTCAATGTGAAGCACAGGAGTACCAGAATGCGGCTCCTGTAGGTAAAGGTGGATGCCATTTCTCATCCATTCATCATGAAGCTGCTAATTAAAAATGCCCTTTTCCTCAAGCACATTCGACTCAGGCCTCTCTATTAGCTTTGAATTTGAGAAAGAGCCTAAAGTTGTTACACATGGTGATAAATAAGCACTGGATATTTTAGAGACCTGGTTTGCCATTAAGTCACACTTAGGGCTGAGGAGAGGTCTCGGAGTCTGGAGACAGAAGTACAAAAACCCCACAGACTTAAGTGGAGTCTTGCTCAGCACAGAAAGGACTAATGTAGAACCCAAGAGTACTAAAATTTCTACAATCATTCTTTTAAAATTGCAAGTAGATGTTTTTCTTTGATTTCAGTACAAGCAAAAGTGAACATACAGGAATAATCAGGAAATGAAAATCAAAAGTATTGATATATATTATCAATTCTGTAAGCTACTTCATTTATCAATTTAACATTTTGTCTCTAGTACCTTTAGAAAGATAAGTGATGAAGATGGACACTTCTCTGCTATCTTGAAGAATATAAATCTAAATGTATGTTATAATTGCAAATAAAATATCAATATGACTTGTGTGTATTTGAAGTTTCATATATATGATATTTATTCTCACACTATAACATCCTACAATAATTATCACACAATTGTTATGATGAATGCTCCTAACCTAGAAAGTTATTTAACATCTGCAACTATAATTTAATACATAACATGACAATAAATACAAAAGTATAAATATATTCAGATATATATGAGATATGATTATATGAAAATTTGTTGCTTTTAAATATAAAACAGTCATGAATTTTTAAATATAAGGTAGTACTTTGCTCCAAACCTATTATTTTTGGAGTAATAGATAAAGATTATGATGAGCTCACTTCATTAGTCTAAGTTCTCAAGAGAACAGAGAAGAGTGGCAGGAAAAGGAAATGAAACAGGGAATTAAAACCATTAAATAGAAGGTGTCCCATTGAGGAGCCAGCTTTAGCTTCACGAAACACAGCTCACCCTGTCATGCGGGCCATCTCCACTGAGAACACTGAGAGCCCCTTCATCTCCAGTTGGTGGGAGCACACTGTCACTTCTGCCCTCTTCTTGAAAGCACATATCACTAGTCAATATCTCCTTGTGACAGTCAATGTCCCTGAACTTCCAGGTTTTGGGTTCAGTGACTCCTGGTAGCCCTGGGAAGCTAGCACCTCTGCAGATTTTTACCCAGCCATGGTGCATGCTGTGGTCTTCTTGTTAATTTAGGGTATTGGGTTTAGGTTCTCCTGGCACAATAGAACCACTGCCTGCCGCATTAGGAACTGAGTCTTTATATCTGCGGAAAGAAAGCACTAACCAGGAAGCAGAGCAAGCTGCCTAGAGAGGGAAGGATGAAGAGAAGAAGAGGTGCTTCAGGTTGAGGACAGAAAAATGCCTGGAACTACTGGAAATATCCCTCCTTCATCTCAACCTGCAACTTAGATGTTTCAGATACATCTTCTGAAATTAACTGCAGCATACATGATTTTGTGTGCTTTCAAATTAAATTGGTTATAGATAAAATTAACATCTATTATCATATTAAATGCATTTATTTAAAATGAAAATGAAACGGGTAAAAAAGACACAATGAGGAGAACCTGGTTAACTGGTAGCATTATTTCTAGCATCTAAAATAATCTTGCTTTTCAATTTTAAGACACACACATGATATATAAAAATGTCACAATTTGATGATGTTTATGAAGTTAACTATTATTCCTTACCAAATTATTCATTGTATTCTTTAGTAAAATGGTGTATCATGTGAATTTCTTGTTAAATCTTCTTGGCCAAAAGTTATTCCGATCTCTTAAACAATTTTTTACGTCTTTGTAGTGGAGTTGTGAAATTATGCTAGAATGTTTCCTCAAAAATATTTGATAATTTATCTGAATAAAAATAAATTTTTGTCTGAATAAAAATAATGTAGCATTATCTCTCAGGAATTGTAAGATATGATGAATTAAGGTTAAACAATACAGCTTGATTTTCCTTCACATACTCTACAGTTTATTAATATCCAAACTTACACAGTTCATGCTTTACAGTATGTGTTATTGTTTATTATTTGACAACTTTCAACTCAAGTACATATACATGAGTAGAAAAATTGATTGAAATTAAATAATATATTAGTTAACAATGCTTTTATTTGCATAATTGTCTCTTTACTTTAAATAAAAGTGAATCAACAAAAGCAATATATAGGATTAATTCAGTTTTATAAAACAATGAGAAATAATCCATAATAAATAAATAGTCCATAATGAGTAAAGGAGTTTTACATGGCATTTAGTCAGAATTTTATGATGGATTAAGAAAAAATAAGACAAAAAACTATCATGGTTCTAGTTAATACATTTTTGGGTTTGAACCTGTAAACATGAACTTTACATTTTGTATAAAAAGATATTCCTCTGCTCTGCATGTCCACCTGGTTTATAGTTATCTCTGTACCTGTGGCTTCTGAATATTTTATAGAGTAAACACTTCCACCTCTTTAGAGAAACTATGTAGTCCATATGTTCTGAACATGAACATGTGGTGGACACTGAATTCAGCTTCAGTAGTAACTATCTCATTATCACTGTTCCTGGGGTGCTTTGGCAGATAACCCTTGGATTTTTTCGTCCACTCACAGCAGCTAAGAGTGTCCACTTTCTGGACCCCCAGCACTAGCTGAGGCACCTGTTGTGTTCACATCACAGTTTATCTTCTCCCTCCTCCAATTTCCATTCCATTTGGGCTGTGCTTGTCATAAAAACTATTATAATTCTCTTGCCTTCCTCCAAGTCTCATCTCTGGGAGTTCACTCAGTGACAAAATATTTGGAGAACAAGTAAGACATTTTCAAGTAGTTGAGCCCACACTTTGTATTGTATTTAAATATGGCAGAACATTTTTATGACTTCTGTTCCTGAGATGAATTCTAATTCCCTTCTCCTCGGATATGTATTGCACATAATAACTACTTCACTAATAAAATGTGGAAGAACAAATATCCAGGACCTCCAAGGCATCAGGAGAAAATACTTAGTTCTAACTGGATAACTTAGAACAATTTCAGGGAGCCTTCACCCATGGAACAATAAGTTGCCTATCCAAAGGTAACTGTTCCTGAAAGGACACTTGTAGGTACTTTGATGGGTGGCTTTAGCTGGAACCATCATCCAGGCATCCATGCCTAGGGAAGGACAGGTGGATTAAATTATTTTGAATCTACAGGTGACCCGAAAATCATTGATTTTTGTTGGTGTCATCTCATATAGAAGGATTATCCCATTAAACACTTACCAAAATCCAAACTCATTAAGCTATAATATATAATGAAGTATTTATTGCTATAATAGCAAGCAATGTTTGACTTAATTTCTTCTCAAAATATGTAAAACAAAAATCGATTTCGGTAGCAGAGGAGAAATGCTTTGTAATAAAATCTTTAAAATATGTGACATTGCCTTTGCAACCTTTTGCAGCAGGAAAAAGCTGGAAAGCCTTGAGGAGACTCTAAGAGGAGTGTTTTAAGGAAACAGCCAATAGAAGACCAAAATAAAAATTGCCACTGATAATGTTGGAAAATTTAATAAGGAAGGGAAATGATGTTTAGTCATAGAACCTTGTTGTGCAGTGGGAGAATTTATGCAAACATATCACATGATAATTAGAAAATATATAAATGGATTTGATGGATTTGACAAAGAAGACCTCCAATTGGTTTAAAACAACAACTGTTTCTTTCTAGTTATATATGATAATATATGGATAGGGAGAATTATGGATACAAATTTAAGCAGTTTAATTTTGAAGCATAATTTCAAAGAAAATTAAATGAAATAGAACTCGATTAATTTTTATAAATACAATTATTCCTTTTTCAAATACTCTAGATGGCCATGTTTTAAAACAAGAAATAGACTCAGGTTAATATCATGCATAGAATTTTGCTAGACAGCTCTTTATTAAGCATACAAAATAATTTATAGGATATAGACATTATAATTAAAACCAACTTTTCAAGAAGTATTTTAAGGTCAGTATTCCACAATTATGTGCTATGTACTCTATGTCACAGAACATTTTTGTCACAAAGAGACTTGTGAATATGTCATTGTGTTATGGAGCAAATTCCAATAAGTTACAGAGGAATCCAACACATTTTTAAGAGAATAGTATTGGCAAAAGTAACCTCAGCTTTCAAAGGTAAAGACGCATTTGTACCCCAAAATACGGTGGTCATGAAACGACTAAGGTAACTGAAGTATGAGTTATTTCTTTCCGAAAGAGAAGGAAGAATAAGGTGGAGAGGAAGAAAAAAAGAAGAGGAGGAGGAGGAGGAAGAGGAGAAAAAGGAAAGAAAAAAGGAGGAGGAGGAAGAGGGAGGGGGATGAGAAAAAGGAAGATGAACAGGGAGAAGGAGAAAGAATAAGAGGACTCAGAAGGCAGAAAAATATATACCGACAATAGAGCCAAATAATTTGAAGAACCCCAAATTGAAGAACTTGCAGCATGTGCCCCAAAAGATTTCAGAATCACTGTGAGCTTCACAGAGAAGGAAAAAGTATGCTCTACTTCAGTGTAAAGTATAATAGGATGGCCATTATTGTAGCTTTGGACATAAAGTACCTCTTTCTGTACACAAACCTCACCTCCTCTAAGAACACAGAATGTTTCATTGTTTTATAACATTTGCTTAAAATGCAACATTTCAGCATCCAAATTAGGTCCAGGTTCTGGTGTGGATGACAGGATCTAAAGGTACGGTTCTCAAATACAATTCCTGTCAGTTTTCAGAAAGGTGAACAACATGGAAATGTTACCTATACGTTTCTTTGGGTACTTCCCTGGTCCTAACATACAATAGGAGATAAGCAAGGATAACGTCTATAAACACTTGATTCAAAAGTAAGACAATGCCGGCAGTTACTGATAGCAATTTCAAGCTGCTGGTAATTCCACATTTTGGACATTTTTGTGAATGATAGGCTGAGTTTGATACTTCTCACCTTGTAAACTTCATTTGATATAAATAAGTTTATCAATAAAATTCTGCAATTTTGATATTGTGGGATTTCAAAGCGAGGTTATTGGAAGTTCTGCATACCTTATGTATTTCTTAGCATTCTCAATCTGTAGTACTTGAATTACAATATGGAGATGTTCAACTACTCTGAGAAATACGGGTAAAAACATGTTTAGGCAGATCAGTAAAATTTACAAGCTAACCTTTTTACTCATCTCCAACAAGGTGTTACCTCTATGAAAGAAATGTCCTGAGAACTTTGAGGTCAGACCACTAGCCAACTAACCCCACTAGTTGATTCTCATGGATGCCACCCTGAACTAAAGACTCATTCTGCAAGCTTTGCACAAATTCCTGCCTCACAAATCCAAATCGTAACCACTAGTAAAGCGTTTGATTTAAAGTACTAAATTTTACAGTAGATGAACATGCAGGAATAGTGAATCAGAACTAATTAGAACTATGCTTATCTATGAAAATTCCTAACTGCATATATAGTGTATTTAATTCATAATAGTATACATATAACTGAAATTAAAAACCAATTGACATATCTTATATGCAGTTTTATAGCCAGAGTAAAATTTGGCATGATAAATTTAAAACTTAAAAAATTGACAAGAACGCAGGACAAAAAAAAAAAAAAAAAAACTCCAGAAAAGTGGAAAATTAAGTAGTGATGGTTTGATTTGATAGTAAAGTGATATAGTAACTTGACAGGAAAATATTGTAAGTCTATAGAAATGAACTTAATTTTAAAAACTATACACTTCTGTCTTCACAGAATGTCTAATTTATAAATTATAAAAATGGAAACATTTGTGGTATGTCTAGAGAAGTATATTAACTCAAGGCAAAGGAATAAAATCACAGGAAACTGGAGAGTGAAATTTTTGAGCAAAAAGACATTGGTCAGTATATACTATGGACTATTAATCAGATGATGCTCAGTAGTTTAAATTTGTATAGAAAGAAAATAAATGCAAAGGAATGATTAGGAAGCCATAACAACAAGTCAGTTGATTACAAAATCTCCATCAATGGAGTTGGAAAGGTTCCAACATTTTTTCTTTCTTTTTTAGTTCTAGTGACTGGACCCAGAGCCTCCAGCATGCTAGGCAAGCACTGTACCACTGAGCTACAGTTACGGCCTTGAAAGAAACTTTTGATATTAATCATTTGGGTGAAGCTGCATGAAAAATCATGAGAAAAGGGGACTTTGAACCTGAGTTATTCAATAAAATTCAGTTCCATTACCAGGTTCCTTTTTTTTCCTCTTAGAAAAATAAAACCTTTTCATTGGTTATTTTTAGTTATACATAACATCAGGATTCATTTGGACATAATTATAAAGGCATGAAATATAATTTGCTTAAATGCAGTCCTCAGTATTTCCTCTCCCTCCCCTTATTACCTTGCTTCCACCTCACCGATCTTTGTGCTGTTTACTTTTAATTTACTTTAGTTTAATTTAGTGCTTGTTGTTTTAGCTAGAGTCTTGTGGATATACAGGATGGTGAGATTCACTCTGATATGTTCATCTGTGTACAACAGGAAAGTTAGGTCAGGTTCATTCTACTGTTCTTCTCTTATCCTGTTACTTCTCCTTCCTACACAATCCCCTTCACCTAGTCCACCAATCATTCTTTCACTTTGTTGAAATCTCCACTTTTCCCTCCCCATCTCACTTCTCCTCTCTTATTTTGGACTATCAGAGAAAACATTCAGCTTTCTGAATCCTGATAGTCTTCACTTCCATTCATTCACCAGCAAATGATGTAATTCCATTATTTTTTGTGACTGAGTAACACTCTGTTGTGTTTATACCACATTTTCTTTGCCTAGTCATCTGTTGAATGGCATTTGGTTTGGTTCCAGAGCTTGAGTAGTGTAAATTATGCTGTTATAAACATTGATATGGCTGTATGACTATGGTATGCTGATTTTAAAACTTCTGGATATAGGACAAAGAGTGAGGTAGCTAGATCATAAAATGATTCCAATACTAGTGTTCTGAGGAATTTGCATACTGCTTTCCAGAATGGTTGCACTAATTTGTAGTCCCAACAACAATGTATGCATGTACTTTTTCCCCATATCTTTACCAATACTTATTATTTGTATTCTCAATAATTGCCATTCTCAACAAGTGGAATGAAATCTCAGTGTAATTTTGATTTTTTATTTTAATTTCAATAACTGTTAGAGATATTGAATATTTTTTTCATGTATTTGTTATTTGTATTTCTTCATTTGAGAAATATGTGTTTAGTTTTTTTCTCATTTATTAATATGATAATTTGTTTCTTTGGTTATTCATAGAATACAAAATAAATTATAAAATTAATTTACAAAGCTAAGAGATCCAGAATAGTCAAAATAATCCTGAACAAAAAGAGGGATGCTGAAGGCATCACATTACCAGACTTCAAATTATACTACAGAGCTACAGGAACAAAATCAGTATGGTACTGGCATCAAAACAGGCCTGAGGACCAATGGAATAGAAAAAAAAACAACAGAGACAAACACAGATGAATACAGTTATTTCATACTAGGCAAAGCTGTCAAAACATAGGTTTGAGAAAAGACAGCCTTTTCAACAAATAGTTCTGGGAAAACTGGAAATCCATGAACATTCCAATCCATTTCTCATCCTGTACAAAAGTGAATTCAACGTGCATCAAAGATTTAGGATTTAAGCCAGAAACTCTACAACTGGTAAAATAAAATGTAGGTTCAACACCCCAACATGTTGGCATAGGAACTGATTTCATTAACAAGAATCCTAAAGCATAAGAAATAAAACTGAAAATTGGTAAGTGGAATGGTGTCAAATTAAAAAGCTTCTGGACAGAAAAGGAAACAAAAGAACATAAAGAGAGAACCTAAAGAATGGGAGATCTTTGCCACCTCCTCCTCAGATAGGACATTTATAACCAGAATACATAAAGAATTTATTACCAGCTTTTAAGCAGTAAGGCATAACAGAAAGATTTTTGAAATATGGAGCACTTCTTTCTTTTCACTAAAAATATGATGAATTGTATTTCTCTTTATGTTTCCTAATCCATTCTGCATTGAATGAAAATCTGAACTATAAATTTAATTACTTTGAGATTAGTAGTACATTTTGAAAATTATTAAATTTCTTTTATAAAAATACTTTCCTAGTTTTGCTTTGAAACTTAAAATATCTTAAATATTAAAAAATTTATAATGTGTACATCTCTTACTTGGTAAAATTTTCTCATATATATATTTTGCAGATTAGTTAGTACCCTGGAGTACAGTAACAGGAAAAGCCATGTGTTAAAAGCTATTCATTAACTCTTGTAAGGAAACTATAGCTTCTCCATTACTGATGAGATATTTAGCAAAAATCACTTTCTGATTACAGCTCTTCTTTCATTCCTTTCTAGTTATATAGTATCCTATTTACTCAGAGCTCACAATATTTACTGCACATCTGTTTTACATTTATATATACACAGAATATCGCTCCATTCAACATTCAATTCCTTATATCCCTTATGTCTGATGCAATTACGGCATTGAAGGAAAGGAGAGAAATGTGTTTGAATGCATAAGAAAGCAAGGGTATCTGCAGCTGTATCATACTTAAACTTTATCACACATACAAATGGAGTCCTTGAGCTCCTGAGGATGCCTAAACACCTGGTAGATGAGATGGAAATGCAAAGCAGCTTAAATATTTTAATTCACTTGGCTCAGAGAGTCAGAATATGCAACTATATGGTCATAAACTGTAAATATGGGCTGCATGAGATATTTTCTCTAACATCTTCTTTAGAGAAGAGTCCCCAAAGCAGTTTTAAATACCTGTCAACCTAAATCTAGAGACACTTATTGAGATATATCTAGTGACTACAATCAGTGCCTGTAGTGGACTGAGAAAAACTCTTTTTGTTTTGTTAGAATCAAAATCTCAAGGATAGCATGTGTGATAGGGAATTTGCAGAGAATATGCACATATATTACTTGAGGGATTGCTTTTCAGAACATATTCAGGAGATGAATAAGTGTCAATTTGCTTTGCAGGAAGAAGATAGTTGTAAACATATCATTAACTATTTCACTTTCTGAGCATCATATATTCAAAAAGCATATTTTGGGGGGTTAGAGCAGTGACTCAGAGGTTGGAGTGCTTGCGTAGCATGCACGAGGACCTGGTTCGAACCCCAGCACCATATATACAACAAAGTGTCAGAGAAACAAAGGCAACTGCTAAAAGTTTCATCTTTTCTCAAAGATGAAAAAAATAAAATAAAATTCTCTCTCTCAAAAAAAAAAAGAAATAAAAGGCAGATATTGAGTAGGTTGCATCACATAATCTGAAAGCTTGCTATTTGTTATGGTCATGCTGTTAACTCATCTTCAGTATGTTCTATTCTTCTCTATTTTCCTACCAAAAAACCCTTCCTTCTATAAAAATCAGAAAAAACAATGATACCAAAAATTTCCAACCCAAACCAAACCAACCAAATATGATTTTTCCCACAGCCAATTATGAAATCATTACTCACTTAAGAAGGCAGAGTTCAATAGTGTCTTTTTGCCTTCACCCCAGTGTAACCATTAACATCAATACTTTACATGTCACCACCATCTCCCAATCTAGCAGTGTGTGTATTCCTTTTCTTTTTTATTTTTAAAAAATTAAACAATGCTTTTTTGCACAGGCAAAACAGAAAAAGATTAGGCTCCCACAACATACAGAGTATATTGGGGTCTTTGTGTATGGATGATACACAAAATATTATACATGTTGTGCATGTATAGTATCTGTCACACTATATATTAATATAAATTATTGTGTAAAACATAATTTATCAAACCCTCACAAAATAGACATTTCACAAAGGAAAATAAATGTTCTACTGCATTTTTAATGCATTGTTGTGCATAAGTTACTGTGGAGGTCCTGGCTCCATCTAATATAGATGTAATCTATCAAAACATAAAACATAATGTTTGACTGCCAGATGAGTGCACAGATCAGAGAAAGTGAATTTCCATTTCTTTGATGGTGGTCTGCAAAGAGAGGACATTTTAGCCATCTTGGATACGCCAATAAAATTGTTCAGGAAAATGATTTTGATCTTCTAATGATATAATTATTATAACTATTATTTTTATGTGGAAATGCATTTGGAAGTTTATATATTAGAATTACATAAACATATTTGGAACATCATATTTCTAAACTGGTATTGCTAAAAATAGAAACACCTCTTAATCATGATGCTTATAAAATCTGCAACATCATTTTTTTTCAGAAAAATTAAATGTATCATTAATAATCATTATTATTATTTTAATTGTATGTTTTTGTTTCAAATGATATTTCTTTTGGGGGGATAGTAGTTTATACTTCTATAACACAATTGATAATATGATTTAGCAGCAGATCTAATAATTTCTGTTATTAGAAATGCTGGAAATACTATATGCATGTGATTTTTTTTCCCCAGTCTCTTAATTCTTCTATATTTCCCCCCATCACAGATGTAAATTTTATAATTATATGAGATTGTGCATTTTCCAGAATTAAATGATTAAGTGATTGCAGAAGTATTATTTGTCTTCTTGGGGTAGTAAAGAGCTACACTGTTGACCCCCCCCCCAGGCCTCCCTGTCATCCCTCCCTATCAATCAGTAAATGGGCAAGAGAGCTAGACAGAAACCGATCAATAAATGGACCAGCGAGCTAAACAGAAACTTCTCAACAGAGGAATAGAGCCAGCCAATGAATACATGAGAAAGTGTTCTAAATCATTAGTAATCAGAGAAATGCAAATAAAATGTTAGGATTTTACATCACTCCAGTCAGATTAGCAAAGTGGAAGAATATAATCAATAACAGATGCTAGAGGGGTTGTGGGGAGGTAGGAACACTACCACATTGTTGATGGAACAGCAGACTCTAGAAAGCAGTGTGGAGACTCCTCAAAATATTAGGGATGGATCCACCTTATGACTCATCATCTATTCCTTTTCAGAGTATTTGCCCAGAGGATTTACAATCAGCACATTACAGTGACACAGCAAACCCATGTTCATAGCAGCTCAATTTGCAAGGGCTAAATTATGGAATTAACCAAGATGCCCTTCACTGGATGAATGGATTCCAAAGCTGTGTATATGCATACAATGAAGTTTTCTCAGTTACTAGAAAAAATGATATTACAGCCTTTGACATTGGAAAAAGTTATGCTGAGCAAAACTTGTCAAACCCAGGGACTCAAGGGTCTAATGTTTTCCCTCATTTGTGGAGGCTAGAACAAAGCCAGGCATAGTTGAAAGATCAAGCTCATGTACTAGAATCACCAAAGTTAAAGCAACACATAATCTAAGGGGACCATAAATATGTAGTGGGGGAAGGGAAGATGCTGGAGGGCGTGAAGTTGGAGGGATGGCAGTGAAGAATTTAGGAGAGGAATCAACAATATTATTGCTTTTAATTAAAATTATGCTAAATATACAACACTTTTCTTGCATTCTGTCTATATAATGAAAATTTGTTCACTGATGACTTTAGAGATCGTTGATATACAGAGTAAATAACTGAATTTTGCTATTTCACTACTCATTAAATAATGGATTTGTAGAATATTTCAAGAGAGTTTTGGTTACTCTGTGACAGCAATATAATAATAACTTACGGAACATATAAATAATGAGTAAAAAATAGTGTCAAATAAAAGATTTGCTTAATTCTTTCTTGTGAAACCAGGTCCAGAAACAGGGGATAAATTCATGAAATAACTGGGAAATAATCAATGAGTCTCTTGTTTGGATGTTCAGTTTGATTTTTCAGCAGGAATCACTCTCTCCTCTTTATTTTTTTCTCTTGGTAGTGCTGTGGATTGATCCCAGGGCCTAACACAGGATAGGCAAATGCTCTACCACTGAACCGCACAGCCAGCCTTCACATAGGGTCTCTTAATTCAGATCAAGAAGATTGAACAAAGCTATAATACAAATTAAAAATCAATAAATGCCTGAACAATTGTTATGAAGTCTTGCTGCATATGAAGCAGAAGTACAACCACAGGGAAGCAAAATTTAAAAAGAAAGGAAAACAAGGGCAGGACAGAGGACGGTGCATGGAGGGGAATCCAAGTCACTGACAAGGGAAAAGTGTAAATCAATGTCAAAATCTGTCCCTTGCCAGACTGTGCCACCACAAAATGTTAGAAAAGTGGGTGGAAAGTGGAAGATTGGAAAATTTTCTTTTCGCTTTTTTCAATCTCTTTTCTCCTAAATTTTGCCCAGGGGTAACTAAGCCGTGAACACTCTCCAGTGATATTAAGGGAATTCTGTTTTTCCAGGGGAGGCAGATGAGGACTGCAGCTCCTGTCCTCCTCTGATGGAGGCCCACTGGATAGCCTGGCCTCACCTTTGGGGACGGTGGCATCACAGGTCAGCTTTCATGATGAGGCAATAATGTGTGGCAGCCAGGACTTTGCAGCCATGGGACCCAGAGTAAGCAGTCAGGACAGCATGACCATCATCACAGCTGCACAGGTGGCAGAGGCCTGGGAAGGCATCTGGGACGAGCAAACGCAGGACACATAGAGCCCTAAGCGAAGCTCTGCCTTCTTAGGTCTTTCAAATGCCTCTTTGTTTGTGATTCATTTCTGTTTCTTCCATCCTTTTTTCCTTTTTTAATTTTTTTTAAAATTAAGAAGTTATTTTACAATCATAATTGCATATAAAATAGCAATATGATATGCATTTATTCTCAAAACATAATTACCACCACATCACCCATACCTTCTTCCATCTTTGAATCTTTGAAATTGACTTTTCTAAGAAATAGTGAATTTCCTAGAAAATCAAGCAATATAATATATGACAGATACTGAGCAAATAATGTGTGCTAAATATAGTGATAGAACTTCTAAAATACTCATGAAATCAGTGCCACTAGCTCCAGGTAGACAGTTTTTACACCATCTTAAAGACAATGACTGAGATATAAAATTTTATGTAATTTGCTTAAGGTTAATAGATTATAATTTATAACTCTGAAGTTTATATCAGAACTTCTGAATAAAAGGCCAGATGATGTTTAAAATTCTTTACCGATATATCAAGAATTGTCTTTATTGTAAGGTTTTTGAAACACTTTAATTAGGAAGAGACTTGCTTAGACTTGCCAGTTTCAAGTTGTAGATCATATGTATTTTCAGACACAATTTTAACAAGCAATGTGGTAGATTAACAAATGGGATAATAAAAGTTCAAGGCTTTTCTTAAAAAAATAAATGTAGGGTGGGATGGTACAGAACATAATGATAATTGTCCATATTATGATCAATAACAGAAAAAGTTGCATTTAGTAGATATAAACATTTGATAGTGTTTGGTGTCTCAGATCTATATTTCACACTTAGAAATATTGGGGTGCCACAAGAAATCAAACGCATGCTTGGAAGTGGCTCAGCAGAGCAAACTACTGCAGAAGGCTGTTCTGAGGAACCTGGCATGCAAGCACACCTGAGTGGGCAGTCTGCCTGTTTCTGTCCCTAAGATAGTACTGCCCCTTGCTGTGATAGGAGGAGCTCCAGGTTATAGTCTAAACACCTGGCTAATTTTAAAATTGGGGAGGGCAAAGGCAAAGGGTTATAGTTAAAATGGATATGATTGTATCTTTCATATAAATTAAGGCCGAACACTATATTTTGAAAATGAACCACCAGAATCTCTATTTCTCACAATACTATCACTGGTAAATGTGTTTTCAAAGATGATGAGATACACTTTCAGTTTTGCATTTGGATGAAATTATAGTATTATTTTGTAATATGAAAGTCATGCTAGGTTGTTTTGATAAACTAGAATGAGAAACTTTTATTCTCAAATAGTTCCCTTTTTTGGAAATGTGTCTTAGAGCCCACAAAAATGATGAAAACAATCTCCAAGAGTACAATAGCATTGATTTCTTTATGTATTATGTGCGTGTGTGTGTCTGTATGGTTCTGTGAAAAATCAAAGAATAAATACATTTATAATATACTTAGGAAATGAACAATTAGAGTGATAAAGCATTTGTGCACTTTACTTGGGACTAATAAATAAGTAGTCACATGTTTCTGTACTGAAGACTTCTAAAGATTTTCAGAGATAGTACTCATGAAGAAAAACATGGCCAGTAGTTAACACCACAACCTTTATGATTAAGAATATCCAAGGTAATTGCTTAGGATAGAAAAAAAATGTTCAACATTGCAAATTCTATTCCTGTGATTGCTTAAACCTTATGCATTTACTTTATTAAATAGCACAAACATATCCACTGTATATCTTGGAAAATAACTGAAGACAGTATGTATTTCCAGTAAAATAATTATCAATTATTCCATGTGCTAAAAAGTAGAAAATAATAAGTACTGAAACAGCAAAAAGTTAGCTCCTTGATTTAGTCTTTCAAATGAAAAGGTAAATATTTTAAACAGTAACAAAGAAGCAATTATGAACAAGCCAAATAAGTCATATCATTATGGATCTTCTTCATAAATAAAAAGAAAAAAATCGCACATCTGTCATTTTACTTAAGCACAGTACTGAGACCCATTAGTAATTGAAACAAGTGATATTTGTTTCTAATTCAAAATGAACTTAGGCTATGGAATATTAGCAATAAATTTAGGTTTGTTTTTAAAGCACATTTCTTTTATTGATGTGCAAATAAAAGTTTGATTACTAAATGCAATTAAAATAACACCACCTTCTTCAGAATCAACCCTTGGAAATCTGGGGTGTGTTTAATCCTCAAAACTTGAGTGTTTGCATTGTGACTTGATGCAGTGGCTCTGGTCTCTCACTGATGCCAGTTACCAGCACAGATAAAAATTACAAGCTCCAGCTCTTAAAGTGACTAGCAGAGCCCATTTCCTGGCACCCACAGCGGAACTCTGGCCAGTGCATTCTGAACATGCTCATGTCTCCATGTCAAGCGTGACTATAACCAAAGTGAAAATGTGATTTGGTCAGGGTAAAAGCTTTAGAAATTTAGCATTAATTTAGGATAATTTTCTATGCATTATGTAAACAGAGATAAAAAAAATACATGGTTTAATATCAAGAATATACAAAGAAAAAAATCTTAAAGAGGTAGAGTACTAAATTATAATTGTTGATAATTCTATAATTAAACTTAAATTGTTAGATACCTGTTTGAAAAGACAATATACATAATTATTAATAACTCTTGTATATGTAACAAATTAAATTGCCCACTGGTGGGTCAATATGGTTATTATAGTCTATTGAATGATAGATTTAAATATGTTGTAAGAAACTTTAGTCTTTACATAATATTCATAAAATACTATAAAACATTGCCAGAGTAAAAGTATCCAGAAAGCTAAAAAGAATCATTATCTCAAAAATATTTAAATTTCAGAATATCTAACAAATATATCCAGTATTTGGAATTTTATAGCCAAGGAAATAATGAAATTAGAAACAAAGTGGATTTCTATTCAAACAGGTGTTTAACATGCATAGTGTTACGAAGGCTTTACTATTTGAATTCCAAGAGATAGAAAAGTGAATTTATTTTGCTTTTATCTTTTGAACTGTGCCTATTTTATAGTACTAACATGTATTTTGATTTTGTATGAACTTGTGCTTTACCAACAAATACAGAAAAATCATTATTTGTGTAATGATTACATCTTACTCTCTTCCATCAATGAAACATCCATCTGCATACTTACTCAAAGTAGAGCTCTAACAAGGAACATTGTATTTCCCTTGGTTCTCTAAGGTAAAACTCAGGGATGTTGTGTTTGTGATTAATATTTTATCTGCAAAATCTTTGCAAATGTTTAGCAATCAGAATATTTTAGAAAACATTCTTTTGAAATATGTATTTAAAGAACATATTAGCTAATTTTGAGGATGAAATTTAGAACATTGTGTTGATAATTTTTTGAGCTTGAATGTACATGGGAACTTCTAATTACTTAAGTTCAAAAACATACAGTGTGTATGTGGAAACTTAGCCCTCCATAACCTCTCTCTGTGGATTCCTGAATGCAAAGGAAGACAAAGAAGGGCAATATTAAGATTTTAGTTGTATGTGCTGTCAAACATCCTGTTGGTCTCATATAAAGACTGTGTTGAGGATAAAATTCCACTATTTGAAAATTTGTATATTAGGAATTTTTCGTATCCTGTTCAGAAATTTTATTTACCCATCACTCTCTATTTCACAAAGCTACAAATGTAAATGAGTCAGAAGAGGTACCCAAGGTAAAGGTAAATCAATGTGAAATTGACAGGTTAGTATAA
>PVKS010034976.1:0-20449 GCA_004027875.1 Aplodontia rufa
CGCGCAAGGCCCCAAGTTCGGTCCTCAGCCCTAAAAAAAAAAGGAAAGGAAAGAAAAAAACCCACTAATGTACGGGAAAAGACATTCTAGAAATTTCTAAGTTATAGAAATTCATGTGTAGATGGCTATCTTTAATATCTTCAGCAAATTTTTCCTGTAGTTCTTTGGTTGATAACATGCATGAGTCAGGGAGTGGAGAAATGACAAACATTTGGTCAGGAGCCCTTTGGAAAGCAACAGCCTTTCCAAAAAGTACTGTATATTATTGTTGTATTTTGAACCTTTGACTTGACAGAAGTGTTTTATCTCGGAATCTCAAAGCACCTTAATAACAGTGAAGCTTGGTGTTAACCCAGAGGAGGGAGAGTTCAAAGCTTTTCACCGACACTCATTAGTTCTCCCAAGACTCTTTAATCCAGCTCAATCACAATAACTGAAGTATGGGACCAACCTAGATGCCCCTTGCTGGATGAATGGATTCAAAAATTGTGGTACATATACACAATGGAGTTCTACTCCATTATTAGAGAGGACAATATTATGCCTTTTGTAGCCAAACGGATGGAAATGGAAAAAAAAAAAAAGATATGCTGAGTGAAATATCCCAAACTCAGAGACTTAAGAGTCAAATGTTTTCTCTCATATGTGGAAGCTAGTGTAAAACCTACAATAAGATGAGTCAGTTGAGTTTAAGTAACAAACTCACTATAGTTGAAACTCCATGTAAGCTGGGGGAACCAAAAATGAAGGTGAGGGGAGAAGGGAGAGAGGCAGTGAGGGGAGGGATGGACAAGGGAGGTCATCAATACATGGGGAATAGTCAACTCCCATTAGAAGCCTACCTATACACAGGCAGGCAGAGAAACTCAGAACTGTCCACAGTTCTTGTACATGTATATATGTTCATTTCAAACTATAGTATTGTGGGATTACAGAGGAGATATAAGCTTGAGGAATGGATGAAGGGGGTAGATCCTGGTCTAGGATCAGCCTTAACGTACTATCTCACTATCTCAATATCCATGTATGCAGGAATATGTAACAACAATTCCCTCCAAGGAATTTTATTAGTAAGACTATGTCGAACTAATAAAAAAAAAAAGACTCTGAAATCCTCTTTGTCAAATCCCAAAGTCTATAGACTGTCCAGCCTGTGTTCCCACCACAGGTCCTCTCTGCTAACCTCTTACAAACATGACCACCTGAGTGACTAACGCATAGTCATTTATGAGTTCCTTGGCAAAGATGTGACTGCATAAGACCCTTCTGGTGATGCTAGATCCTCTATTCTTGTTCTTTCAGAAGTAGGATGCACCAAAAGACCTTTACCAACTGCTTACCAAAAGAGCTGGGGTGGCCTATACCCAAAAGGGACAGTGAAAGAAGAGCGAATAGATTCTGCCCTGGGGTCAGGAATTCAGGTTGCTTTCATGCTTGCTTGAACCACTGCATGAGATCCTGAACCTTTGGGCCATTGTGACCTTGGAGACATAACTCAGGCCACTAAACCTTGTCCTGCTCCTTGGACTTACCACGCTCTACCTGCTCTATCTGTCTTGTCTGTCACCCAGGTGCCTACCAGCCTGACTTGGTTAAATTCATCTCTGTCATTAGATGGACCCTTGTTCTCTGTGTTAATCACAACCATGCAACCTGGAGAGTGGACAGAATGGAGGGACAGGTGACTGCTAGCCAACCTTATGAAACATCCCTTGCTGTTCAAGAGTCAAGCTGACCTAAACAGCACCCCTCACAGTGACCTGATATAGGCCAGAGTGCTACAGCTGTAGGTCCAGCGTGGTTCCTAGTCTGGGTTTTCGTTTTGTCCCTATAGCCAAGGACTTTTGATTTCAGGCTTATGTTCATCTCTGGAGCCTATCCTGCCTGGATAGAAGGGATTTAAACTTTCTTAGCCTAATCAAGAGTCAGAACCAATCTCACTCATGCTCTGCACTCCTCCAGCCTGGTGACCTAATATTCTGATTTATTTCCAAGAACCAGCACCCACTGTGGGCCCTGCCTCAGATGTCTGGGATCCTAGCTTCTTTTTATCTCAGCCCATGCCATGTCATCTGGGTAAGCCCTGTCACTCCCTCTCTCAGGACCTGGACTGATTAGGATTCTGGTTAACTGGCTTGTGTGGTTTTTGTTGTTGTTGTTGTTGTTTTTGTTTGTTTGTTTTTTGTTTTTGTTTTTCATCTCTATCCTGTTTTAGAATTGGGGACAAGAAAGAGAGTCCTGTGAGAGTGTGGATGGGGGTGAGAGGGCAATAGCATTATGAACCCTGAAGTAGCCTGCGCTCCCAGCACAGCAGGGCTGCTAGCCTCTTTCACAATTGCTGACTCATGCCTCCCAGCCTCATCCTGGAAATGTGATCCTTTTCATATGCACTCCATGAGTGCACTCGATGTGACCCCTTGATTGGATGTACCAAGGCCTCTGAAAACAACCTCAGGAGAAAGGGAGCCAGCCAGCCTTGGAGAATGGAGTTCCTAGCCCTTGCCACTGGCTCAGTCTAAACTGACTCCATGTGGCAGATTTGGCTCCTGTGCTCTAGAGAAAGTGCCTCGAGTCTTGCTCCAATTTGACGTGCAGGCTCCACAGTCAGTTGGCCTGGTCCTAACATGTGGTTTGTATTACTCGTACAGTGCACAGACTTGTCTGAGGGAATTACTTGTTTTAGGATGGCTTCACTGAGTGGGAAGAGGGAGGCAAAAGAGGAATTACTATTTGGATTCAACCATGACCAACTGGTTGCTGACATGGCAGAAAATCCCTTGGGACCTGGTCACCTTAGGGTTTCATGAACCAAGATAGGGAATGCTGGGAATAGTCTGGCATGGAGAGCAGAAGTCAAATCCTCAGAGACAAGGGAGGTAAAATACCGTGACCAGAAGTTCCAAAGAGAATCATGCTTAGTAGAAGGTGAAAGTTTCCAGGATAATTTAAATATAGTACTACTAATGCAATCCTAAACAATCCCAATGATGATTTAAATTGGATTGGGAAAGTAATTTATGTTTCATTTTCTAAAGTTTAATTTCTTAGTATAATACCAGGAATCATGCTAAAACTATTTACAAACATTTCTGCATTCCTCAGGACAACTATATGTATTAGGTATTGTTATGCCCATATTACAGATGAGAAAACCAAAGTTCACAAGGGTTGGTAAGTAATCAAGGTCATACAATTGGTACTCTCCAAAATCTGGATTTGAACTTGAAAAGCCTGACTCCTGAGTATATGCTCTTAACTTGTACCAACAAGAAGGAGAGGCAGACCTGAAAGAAGATCAGGATGCCTAAAGCTAGAGTAAGCTAGAAGTCATAATAATACAAAATTTGCAACAAGTTATATTTAAAGCAGTCCTAATAAGGTAAGGATAAATTTGCAAAGGCCCACTCTTTGGAGGCAAATGTTAAAACCCAGAATAGCAAATAGATTTCAACGAGACTGCCAATTCTAGTTGAATACCTGAGTAGGTTAAATTGGTTTCTGAGAGTACCTGGGCTGAGTTGGGAAGGGTGCCGAGATTAATTATCAATGTCTGCTGTGGGCAGGAATGGGGAGAGGCAGTGTGTGTGCTGTATATTTGCCCTTCACGACTTGAGCTTACAGATAGATGACAGAAAGAGAGAGCAAGCCTTCTTTAAGGAGACAAGCAAAGGTTGAGATAGATATATGGCCAACATCAAGGAGGTATACAACGATAAAAAGCTGTCTATGCGGGAGACCTGGCATCAGGTAAAGAGGCACGCTAGCAGAGGTTTCAGCTTGCTTGTCCACAGCCACCACTCAGATATCCAAGGATAATTCGTAAAGGCAAAATTTCTCTTCCAGAACAGGATCTTGAAAAGAAATCAAGCTGTGACTTTGTGACTTGGTATGCAGTCTCAAAGGAGAAGGCCACAGCCAAAGGTCTTTTCTCTGAGGACAAGTTAGAGTGAGCTCGTCACCAGAGCAGAGGAATGTGCTCTGCAGAGTCATGGATCTTGGGTCTGAAGATGTCTCTCCATGTAGGGTTTAAATTGTTCTCAAATGCAGATAGCGGCTGAGCCAGCAACTGGCCCTGGTTGTTTGTGAAGCTTTAGAAAGGATAAAGCAAGAAAGCAATGTGTTGTCCTTATGCCTGTCCTGTGAGTAGAGAGTGGGTGTGAGGGAAAACTGGTTTGGCAATCAAAGGGAGGATTTTAATTGACCACTGAATTAAAAATGAAGCAAAAGCAACAGAGGCCTCTGCAGAAGTCTCGTTGTTAGAAGTGTGTCCACATCTGGCTACTCCACATTCAAGAGGCTAGAGACAAACCACAGAAGGTGAGAAGTTAGATAAGGGGTCTTCGCAGTGACTGAAGCTGGGCTATGATCTTGATTTCAGGTCAAGAGAGAACCTTTGAGGAACATGTTACCTTCTAGCCAAAGAGTTGGCTTTTGCAGCTAATTCATAGTAACTTTTGAGGGAAGCCCTAGAACCAGTGAGCGACAGTTATAAGGATGCTAAGTTTTATGCCATAAGTGAGGACATTTCTAACAATTAAGACATCTTTTCTCTACCTTATTTTCTGCAACTGGATGTTAATAGATGCTACACTTAAGAATCTCTGGATCAGACAAAGTGAACAGGTTTCTTCATGATTGGACTCTTAAAATCCTTCAATGTGTTAGTATACTTTAATTTTTTCCAAGAACATTTATCAAACTTAATTGACCACATGATCGAATTTTATTTTATTTACTAATTTAGTGCTCATGACTCATCTGCCAATGTCTCCTAAAGTAAGTATTTGATAATACACATTTGGGAATCCTGGACTAAAGTCATACAACAAGAAGATGATAGTGGTAGTTTTATAAAGAATATGAGAAACATGTCCCAATTTGAGCAGATGTCCTTCAAATACTACTTGAGAAAGGGGTCGTAGAGGAAATTGCTTCATAGAGGAGTTTGGATTAAACAACTAGAATATATGATTCCATTAAATACTTCCTTTTTTTTTCCTGCAATGCTGCAGAAGGAATGTAGAGCCTCATGCATGCTAGGCAAGCACTGTACCACTGTGTTATACCCCCAACTCTTTCTAAAACTTTATTTCAAGACAGGCTTTTGCTAAATTGCCCAGGAGAGCCTCAAATTTGTGATCCTCACATCTCAGCCTCCTGAATAGACAAGATTGCAGGTATGAGCTAGGACACCCAGCTTCATTGCCTACTTTAATGACATCTTTCCCACAAACAAACCTTTCTAAAGCAGATAGAATTAATTCCAACTTGAATGAATCTCTAAAACAATACAGAGTTTAACATGTGAGATTATTTGGCTAGTAATACCTCATGGGATTATATAGGTCTAGAAAGAGAGTGTTGTTAATAAATGTGGGTTTATAGTATTTTATATTTATATTTTAAATGTGGGTTTATAGTATTTTATAGGACTGATCATGCCCTGACAAAATGCTTTAGCAAACTTGCAGAACTTTCCAGAAGTCATCTGCTGTCACTTCAAGGTGATTTCTAAGTGTGGTTTCTGCCTCTAGTTCTTCAAACCTTGCAGAGTTTGGCCTCAGCCAAAACCATGACTTCCTTAAAAATGACTCCACTCCTCCAATTTTCATACTATTAGTTATGGACAGAAAGATTGTGTGCCTTTCCCAGTTGCTATGTTGAAACCTGGTCCTCAGTGTGATGGTATTTGGAAGTGGGCCCTTTGGGAGGTAATTAGGATATGAGAGTGAAGCCCTCATCAAGGGGGTTAGTGCCCTAATAAGAGGTCAGCTAGCTCTCTCTCCACCACGTGAAGATAAAAGAGTTCAGTAGAAGTCAGTAGTCTGCAATCTGGAAGAGCACCCTTGCCAGAACCCAATCATCCTGATCTTGGACTTCTCACCTCCAGAGCTGTGAGAAATAAAACTTACTGTTTAAGCCACCTAGTCTATGATAATTAGTTATAGTAGCCTGAACTAAAGCACCATCTTAAATTCTTTCAGAAAGAAGGGGTGGGGCATATGTTTTAAAAAACAAGCTTGAAAGTTGTGTATCTACTGTAAGCATGATGCATAGTGGTATAGCTACTAAAAGAAAAAAAGAGTAAAATCTGATTCCCCTGGGAAAGAGATGCCATCTTTTTCTTTTCAAGCAAAGGGTATAGGTTTAGTTAGACAAGGTTAGGTTCTGGTTAAGTGAAGACAGAAAAAGGAACATTTTTCTTCTTTGAAACAGGCCAGACATGATGGCACACATCTATAATCCCAAAGACTTGGGAGGCTGAGTCTAGAGGATCACAAGTTCTAGGCCAGGCTCAGCAACTTAGTGAGGCCCTAAGTAACTTTTTAAGACTGTGTCTTAAAATAAAAAAAAAAAAAATTTAAAAAGGGGCTGGGGATGTGGCTCAGTGGCAGGCCTGGGTTCAATTCCTAGTACCAAAACAAAACAACCAAAAAAGAAACTCAATTAAATGTACCTTTAAAAAGCAACTGGTACCTTAGTAAAAGAACAGTATCATTTTTGTATCACTAGGTACCACTCTAGGGACTTCCATAAACCTGGTCAACGATAGCATTGAACTAAACTTCAGCCTCCAGAAAGTTAGTCAGTGTCCTGGCCCAGCAAGTGTGACTCCTGCTGTCCCACGTGCTCCTCCTTGGAGCCACACCTAGCATTAGCTCCTCTGGGGAAAAAAAATAAAGTGGCTTTGAAATCCCTGACATTCTTTTCACTCCCATGCATGCCAGCTGCAGAGGGAGAAGGAATAATTCCTTTCCTTAGCCTCAAGCCCCCTGTGATCTGGCCCCCACCAGCCCTGTGACCTCAACTCCTACTCTCCCATCACTCTCTGTTCTCCCACCAGCCCAACCCCCACCCCGTGCTTTGTTTCACTCTCAGTTCTACTAAGTCTTTACTTAACTGTTACCTCCACAAAGAATTCCTCCCTGATTACCTAAAAAAAGCCACTAATCCCTCACTCACTATCCCACTATCCCCTCAGCCTGCTTATGTTTCAACAGCATTTTTCTCTGACTGACTTTATATTATGCACCTGCTTACTTCAGGCAGGTCTACAGCTTAGGCCCGCCCAGGGGCTGAGACACCTGGGAAATGGAGTCTGAGAAACTGGACTTCAATCCACCCCATGTTGCAGCAAGCTTGCTGAGAGATGGCTAAGGTGGCCCCCTCAACTGTTCCTAGTAGATAGGCAGGCGTCTTGGCACAGCTGGGAGGATCCCAGAAGACATAATAGCCTCACCAGAGTGGCAAAAGGACTGTATGCTGGCTCCTTCCAGCCGTTCACATGAAGGTCATCAGCTGCTGGGGTTCTCCCAGCGCCAGAAGTCCAGGAAAACTGCTGCTCTGACTTGAGTTCCACCATGTTTCAATTCTGCAGAGCTGCCCTTATGGGGTTAGTTGCAGTCTTCATGTGAAAGAGAGAACCTAGACTTTTTGCCTGTGGCTTTTGATACCTTTCCATCAGTCACATCACAGTTCCATTGGCACTACTGAGCAGCAGGGAAACTTCTGTCTTGTTTGGTATTATCAGTGCCCAAGTCACAATATGCACTCAATAAATATATTTTTATGACTAAATAAAACAGCAGGTGGAGATCCTGTAAGAATGAGGGAAAAGAAAGTTGTAAGTTAAATAGGAAGAAATTGGCAGCTGCGGGGGGCAGGCACAGATGTCTTCTTTGAAGGGAAAAACTCCAGAGGTTCCCCTAACCTCATGACAATAGCTTATCACTGACCAGAAGTCTCTTTCCTTGACATGGTGCAGTCTTGGGGTCAGTGAGCCCATGGGGGCTTTGCCTCCAGTGCTTTGGCTGAGATTATCCCCTGATAAAAATGTCCAAAATTTATGATATTAGAAGATATAACCTTTATTGCTGAGGATGATTGTAAACCTCTTCTCCCACACCGTTCCCAAACTCCCTCCGATCCTGACCCCCAGGACTTGCTTGTCAGCCTATGACTTTGAACTTGGGCTGCCTCCAAGTTTTGATTTCCATCCTCCACTATGGCTCACACCTGTTTCCTGGTCTAGCTGTGTTCCTGGGCTTATTTCCAGCTACTCTTCTGGGTTCTTCCCCCACTAAAGGGACCTGGAAATGTGCCTCCATAGAGCATCTGCACCATTTCAGGAAACAAGTAGATGGAACATCAAAGGGACCGAGTCCAATGCCCACCCGTGGAAAACAAGAAGAGAGTACCATGGAAGCAGACAATAACCCTGGCACAGGCTGATCATGGAGAAATCATCAGGTTAAAAATTAATATTCCAGAAACAAATATAGAGGTAAGGAAGTTGAACTCCAAAAGCTGTAAGTTGCAACTCTACAATCAATATAGGAAACAGGAAAGACTTCTATTTGCTGCAAGTTAGCTTGTTTTCAAAAGACCCCATTTAAAACCACACTCCATTAAGGAGGGTTTGGTAGGTGGATTGTTCTGGGGCGGCGTGAGAGGGTATATTTCACTATGCCTTCAAGGAAGGAGAATAATCTTATATAAGGGAAAGTTAAAGACCTGGCATACAAAGGTAGCAGAAGGGGGTTTTCTAACCCAGAAGAATTTTTAAACAGAGACTGAAGAGATGTGAAACCACCCAGGGCAAACTACTGTGCTTTGCAAGCATTCCAATCACCCCTGAACCTGCAAGTCCCACTGTGCTTGGGAGCATCTTGTGTCAGTCTGTCCTATTCAGGGTGTGAGTCTGCTCCTGTCCTTACTGAGGACATCAGAGACAGAAAGAGCAAGAGGTCCTTTAGGCCCTCAGTCAACCCATAGCAAATATAAATCAATGTTGGGAAAGAAAAAATTATATATCCAACCTCCACTGAATTGAGTCCACAGAAAAATCTGCTTGCATTAACCAGCTGGGTGCAGGAGAGATTTGCTTCCATCTCATAAAAATGATTTCACCAACAGATGTCTGATCTCCACTGAAAGGATTACTGAGCAAAATAGCAGATTTGCCTCCAACAGCAGCTTAGTGAGTCATCACTGATGTCAGGCAAAGCACTCTCTGAAACATTTGGGGAAATGTTGTTGGAGGAGGGCCAGCTGTGAACTCCATTAAGGTGGCATCTTGATGGAAAGACAGCACACTGGAATCTATGTGATTGGAATTTTAATACATTGAGATTTTCTACAAGGATTGTAGCATGTCAAGAGTTTTTAGCTGCAAATCAGAGCATTAATTCCAGAGTTGAAAATAGTTCTTTCGTGTACAAAATAAAAATGGTTCAATACCCAGACTTTACTTGACAACAACATAAAGCTTTAAAAATTAGTAAGTTAACTATGAAGGTTGTTAGGGACCTCAGAAATTATTCAGTCTAAGCAAGCAAGAGGTGAGCTTCTATAGCTCTCAAAGAAACTGAATTTGAGTTAGAGAAGTTGAAATGATAGTCTGTTTAAACACTGGGTTAAAAAACCAGACCTATTGAACATATTCCAAATTCTAGACAAGATGCAAATGAGTCTACGTACAAGTGTCCACACATACATACCCGCTTCCTACACATTCACAAACACAATTAGATTCTTCTGACCCTTCATCCACAACGACCGTGGTATTCATTAGAATTATCCAGAGGAGCTTACAAAAATCCTGATACTTAGTCCACACTCCAGACCAATTAAGTTAAAAAGCTCTGGGGGTGAGACCTAGGCTTTTAAAACTCCCCAGGTGACTGCAATGTGCAGCCAAGGCTAACAACTGCTGCTCCACAGAAAAGAAAGAGCCAGAGTCAGAAACAGAGGAGGGAGCTTTCATTCATTCATTCCCTTATTCATTTGACAATCACCTATTGAGCTTTTCATATGTACTAGATACTAGGTATAAAATGGTAACTAAAAAATATTTGTGATCTTGGATCTCATCAAGTGTTCTAATATGGGGAAATCGTAATGTGTATATATATACATTTTAAAATTACTAAAGATTCTGAAGCAGACTTTGGTTCTGTAAGTAGGTGTAACAGAGTGTCTGACCTAGATTAGAAGTCAGGGAAGCCTTTCCTGTGGAAGTAGCATTTGCAGGTTTTAAGAGTGAGTGGGGTCATATGGCAGAGGAGCGAGATCTTCTTCTCTTTCTAAAAGGAGGGGGAGCATGTGTAAAGGTCCTCTGTCAAAAGGCAAACTAACACATTCAAAATGCCTGGGGTGGAGTGGAAAGGAGACAATGTGGGAGGCATATGAAACACAGTCATTAAGAGCAGTCTAGGATAATACTGGGTGAATGGACAGAATCCAGATTACTGTGACCTTGTAGGGCACCATGTTAGTCAAAGTCTAAGCACAACAACAGAAAACCACTCTGGACATTTAAACTAAAAAAAAACAAATAGTACAAATAATTAATTTTACAAGTGAAGAAAATACTAAGAATGAAGAGTATGAGGCAACCCCAAAATTAGCAACACCAGGAAGTGTCTCTTGGGCTTTCACCTGGGAAAACAAAAGAGAAGACAGAGTCCTTACCTGGTGGAAACATGAACCTCTGTGAGCCCATACCTACAGTAATTCCTGCTTCTTCCCGATGTGAGGCAGTAACCATCACACACGTCAAGATGCTTCTAGATGGTCCCAACAAGAGGACAATGAAGTTCTATCAGTCTTCATATCCATCTCAGGTGTCCAGGTGATATGAAATCCTCTGCACTGGGAGGGCAAGAATATCATAGAATGGGTGATGCAAGAAGGAAACCATTTTCAACCACGACCTTGAGATCAGCTGACCCCTCCACTGGTTGGAGTTCTTTACCTGATGCTGGCAGAAACACTGTAGAAAGAGAAGAGAAGCCCAAGCTCAGAACAGGTATCTACTATGCTGATGACAAATCATTATGCCCACCATGATAGAATTGCTGTGTGGTAATTTCCTAGGGCAGCTGTAGCAAAATACCAGATGGGGCTGTGCTTGTGTGGTATGTGCAAGTACCCAGGTTCAAACCCCAACACCATGTCCACAGCTAGATGTCAGAGAAATGAAGGTCAGATGAAAAAATAAATGGAGTTGATTCTCTCTCTCATGCCTGTCTTCTCTTTAAAAACAAAACAAAACAAAACAAAAAAACAGATGGGATGGCTTAAACAGTAGAAATCTTATCATAGTTCTAGAGGCTAGAAGTCTAAGACCAAGATGTCAGCCCCACTGGATTTTTCTTGGGCCTCTCTCGTTGGCTTCTAGGTGGCCACCTTCTCTGCTTGTTTTCACAAGGTCTTCCCTCCAAATTTTCTCTTCTCATAAGGACACCAGTCATTTTGGATTTATAAATGATCTAATGACCTCATTTTAACTTTAATAACTATTTCAAAGACCCTGCAGTCATATTCTGAGGTAGATTCTTGGATATAGAACTTTAACACAGGTGTTTATTGTTGGGACACAACTCAGCCACGTAGCAGACTTCAATGCAATTAATTAAATCTCCTCCCAACTGCTGACTAATTTTCCCATCCTCCTCCACCAAGAATGAGGCCCTATTAAGGCTCAGCGTTGGCCACTGCTATTGACAACTTGGACACTTCTCAGCAATCAGTGGTTGAGTCAGCCTTATGGTCAAACACTTATGTTATTGAGCGTAATCAGGTATACTGACAAAGTTCTCACCCACTGGGAAGACCCCCTTCACCAACAATTCAGGGCCACCCCAACTGGGCAGGTATGCCACCAAGGTACACTCTGGCTGGGTCAGCACATCAAGCAGCCCTATCTAGAGAAGTATTATAGGAATTTGGGTCACTTGCTCATGGACCTTGCTTGTGCCACCAGACATGCTCAAATCCCATCTCATGTATACCACTTCCACGTGATAATTAATTGTGCCACACGTGTTATGGTTTGGTGAGTCAGATGACACTGCTTTATGATGGATAGCTTAAGTCACATGGTCATTTGTTATGTCATGATTGAGTGAGCAGTCTCTACACGGGCCTGGTAGCAAGGCAGAACCTATTTTTCAAACACATAATCATCAAAGGAGGACATGGCTTTGCTCCAAAATCCTAGACTGATTGAAGGCTCTACCAAAAGAAGTTCATAGAGACATTTTAAGCACTATCGAACCTTCTTGATTATAAGGTCCAAATGAAAGAGTGGCTTACACACAGATTTGACCTGCTTCAGAGTCTCCTCTGATTCTGGGACCCCGTCTAAACTCTTTAAGTTACTTAAAAGAACTGGAGTAGCATACCCGTAGGTGATACCTGTAGCTTCAAAACCCAAAGATGACCCATTATTATAAAAAACAATGGAGGCTGGGAAGTCCCTTTGATTTTACTTTATTTATTTATTTAGAAGATTGCTCTGGCTACAGCGTATAAATGGGAGAGAACCCAAGTACAAGTGAAGTGTTGAGGAAGAAAGCATTACGGTAGGGCAGACAAAAAATGGTGGAAGTGGCAGGGTAGAGTTCAGAGGATGGACAGAAGTGGAGACCCAGAGCTATGAAGATGAGGGAGTGACAGGACCCAGGGATGCATTGGAGCTAGACAGGTGGTAGAGGTAGGGATTGTTCCTTAGGTCCTGGTTTCTATCCAAGAGAAGAGTGATGCCATTTAAAGAGATAAGAAATTGTAGAAGACCAAAGAAATCAGACTGGACCTGAGTCACAAATCCATTAAGTACTGGATTATACAGGACAGGTTATATAATCAAATAATAATATAAAGTGCTTGAATCCTTCCTTGACGTATAGAAAACTCTCATTAATATCAATATCACTACTTCTTCTCTTCCAGCTGCTCTACAACAGTATAGTTATCAACATCATATGCTTCCAAACTACCTACAAGAAACTTTCTGATGGAATTGACACACGGCATTGACAGAGAAAACACAATCAAATACAAATCCTAAATCAGGTAGTGGCAAAGACAAAAGGAAAGACCATGAAATCTAGTACTAATTTTTTTCCAAAGTAGCATCTGAAGAGTTTTGAATAAGCTTATAAATGCTATATAAAGTAAGACTGTATGAATCACCACAAATGTATGAATTTAAAGACAATTTCATGATGACTAATGAAAGACAAGTCTCTGGCCTAACATCCCCAAAGCTGACCTCTAAAAATTACTGATGAAGAAGCACTGGAGAGAATCATTTGAGTCCGGGGGCTTTGTGGAGCAGCAGGATAACTGTGCTACAGCATTGACGTGATGGTTAGAGAGATTGCTGAACCCTTCCTAAACAGAGAAGCCAAGAATGGCAAAATGATCACACAGTAAGTGAGGGAGATGGATACTGAGGTGTAGCTTCCTTTCCCTTGAGCTTTAAGAAACAAAACAAAACAAAAAACACTATCTCCTGTTCCTGTGATCTGGAAAGGATGAGCCACTGAGATTGAAATAGTCCTATTTACTGCCAAATGCCACCCTGCCTCTTTTCTCAACTATATAATCTTTTTTTTTTTAAGAGAGAAGCATTTTTTTTATTTAGCTTATCATGTGACTTTCATTCCTCTGACACTTTGTTGTGTACATGGTGCTGGGGTTCAAACTCGTGTACTTGTACATGAGAGGCAAGTGCTGCAACCACCAAGCCACCACTCCAGCCCCAACTGTATAAACTTTAATACAACCACTCAGGTGCAGTCAGTTCACCCTTTTCTAGGTTCCTGTGGTGTCTTCAAGGAATATCACATAGTTTGGGAGAAACAACATATAAATTTCTGTTTTGCTGTAATCCTTTTCTCCATTCTCATCCCCAGTGCTTCTCCATGATAAAGCACTCCTTCTCCTACACTGAAAAGTACGTATGTATAGGTCAGCATATTAACATCTTTTCAATGGTCAGCACCGACGATAGCCATGTTGTAGGCACATGTCTAAAGCTATCTCTTTCCATTTCTATAAATTTAAAAAAAAATGCATGAATAATTCTGTGATTTTAAGGAAACTGAAAATTGACCACGTTTCATTCTGAAAACCTAAAGAGCACAAATAAACAGATCCTACCCTTCACTGCAGTGTTAATGTAAGGCAGGCAGGACATTGATAGGGTGACACCTATTCATTTTGTTTGGCAAAAAGTTTATGATGTAAATGGAATTTGCCAAGATTTACATTTTCATAGTCAGGTGGAGAGGAGGTATGCTTAAGTCTAATTTATATTTGGAAATCCACAAGCTTATATTTATATTCTGTGAAATGAATGTTTGGGGGAGTGAGTTCCTGATAAAGGGATGCATTTGGACTCCACATTCGTATCTTTCTCTCGCCCCCTCTCCTCTCACATACACATGCTCTCTTGCTCTTCCATCTCCCATCATGGGAAGAGCTAGCAAGAAGACCCTTGCCAGATGTGAGCCCTTCAATGTCCAGAACTGTAAGAAGTAGATCTCTGTTCTTTGTAAATTACAAAATCCTGGATATTCTATTATAGCAGCACAAAACAGATTAAGACACATGGCCGCAAATTCCCAATGTTAAAATTTTAACTAGCTCTTAATACAAAGCACAATGTTAAAAATTTAACTGGCACTTGATACAAAGCACAGGCAAAGTCAAAGATGAGCTAATGCTCATGATTACAATGCACTAAATTGCACACTTAGGGTCACATTACTCAGCGATGCAGCAGCCGATGATCCATTACCACAGACTGTAAATCATGATGGCCAGCACCAGGGGCTAGGGGAAAACAGTGATAGTGGCTACAGAAAGCAGGCAATCTACACGTTCCCATTTGACATTAAGTCAGTGCTCTCTTTTATCTCCAATTTTTTGAGCCACTATGAGTTTTGTACTTTTTCCTCTAACCTTCCACACCCATCACTAAAAACAGAACTTTCACATCCCCGAGAGCAGTTTCCCAGCAAGCAAATCTTGCAACACTAAAACCAGGACAATCCCAGGCAAAGGACAGTTGGTTACCCTATAGAGTATTAGTCCTGCCAGCAATGCCTAGACCTGCTTCTGCCTACAGAGGTTTAATGGTATCATCAGAACATGTTTCTACACCACACCACTGAAGAGTGGATTCTTGTCTTCAGACTCCAGTTGGGAAGTACCTCTTCCCTTTTTAGGGTTTCTAATACTCCTTCCACCACTCTAATTCTGAGAATCCCCCAGAATACAGAACAGGCCTGGCTTAGCTACAACATTTTGCAACCTGTCTCTTTAACTAGAATGCTAGGTAGTGTAATTAGAGGGAAAAGAAAGCTCCCAATAAAAATAAAGACTTATGATCAAGACTATTTCTGGAGAAATAGTAAACTTTCTTTAATTAATAGCTGGAGTTCTATCATAAAAAATGAACATGCCATATGATATAAAAATGTTTTAAACCTTGTCCCCCTCATTTATTTTTTATGTTGCATATAAAAACTATATATATTAGAATTTTTGGTATATTATACACAATGACTTTTTAAAAATCTGTCACACTATCTAATGAGTATAATATCATAACTATTTGATACCTACCATCATTCGCTTTTAAAATATGAGAAAGTTCTTTTTTTAACATTTGGAAATTTAACATCTCTCTTTGTTATATATTAATTCATATTGCTATTCTTCCTCCCTCCTCTGAAATAATATATTTTATGTTTAAAAGTCTTATTTAGGGGCTGGAGTGGTGGCTCAGTGGTTACAGCGCTTGCCTGGAATGCACCAGGATGAGAGTTCAAACTCCAGTACCACATACACAACAAAGTGTTGAAGCAATGAGAGCCACGTGAAAAACTAAAAAAAAAAAAAGATTCTTTCTCTCCCACTATCCCTCTCTCTTTAAAAAAAGAAAAAAAGTCTTGTATAGTTAAAACTCTTGGATTGCCCCATTATACCTGCAAAAACATGTATATTATTTTAAATTTAAATCTACATTAATTGATAAATTTTTAATTTATCTTATTTTTTGTAACCTAAAACATTAACTTCTGAAAATAATTCTTGGATTGCATTGTGTTAAACACAATGAAATAAATATTTATGTAAATATTAACTACAAAATGAATAAATTATATTGACAATACATCTCTTAGTGATTTTCCTGTATATAGATAGACCACTGCTATCACACAACTTTATTTTTTGTTAATGAGTTTAATTTAAAAATTTTATAAGATGAAATAAGCATCAATTGTAACTGAAATAAATATTTCATAATATTATTTTATAAAAAAGGTTTTCACTACCAATTCTGAAAAAAAAACACATGAAAGTCTCATCTGTGTGTTTTTGCTAATGTATCTTGAAAAGGCTTCCTGCTACATTTAAATGAATTAGTGACACTACCCTTATTGTAGTTCAGAGATGATTTTCTAGCTATGAAAGAGTAAGCATTTCTCCTTGAAAATAGCTGAGAAGAAAGTTCCCATTTATTTTTTATTGGTTCTTTTTAGACGTACATGACATTAGAATATAGAATGACATGATTATACAACCATGGAGTTTAACTTGTTCTAATTCAGTCCCCAGTATTTCCTCTTTCCCCTTCTCTTCCCTCTTTTCTACTGATCTTTTTGTTATTTGCTAATAGTTCTTTTTTTAAGTAAAAATTCAAAATTTGAAGTACAGTTTCTACTGAATGCATTATCATTTTTGCACAGTGATGAAGTATAGAAGACATAAGTTGAACTCTTGTTAAGTTGGGAGCCATCTGTATATGAAGCCAACCAACACATTACCTGGTTGATACAATGGTAGACCCCAAATATGGTTTTCAAAATACATTATCATTATTTTAACTTTGGTACAGAAGTTACTATTATCTCCCTGCAGAAAGCATAGGATTAGAATAATAAAATATGCATAAAAGAGGATCCAGACCAATACAGAAGCTATGTTGCTAAAGGCCATAATGAGCTAAGATTTCAGTAGCTGATAAAGAGGTATTAGTGACTAAAATAACAATCTTATACAGAAGGATTTGATATGACTGCAGAGAAGGTTTAATCATTCTTGGTAATCCTGTTGAAGTTTTTGTGAAGTCTCTTGTTTTAAACCCTTTTGGAATTCTACTTCATTATTCTAATCAAGGTTCTGGTAGTTTTGGATTGTGCAAGGGGTAAGTAGAACCCTTTATAAAATTCTTTACGCTGTGAGATACAGACTAGAGGCCACTTCTTTTAACCCAAGGGCTTGGAGGAAGATAGGCCATGGTCTAGGTCTAAAGATCATCCTAGCTGCCATCAATGCTTGAGTGATTCAACTTTTTCCCTAATTTGTAAAATGGGCATGGGAAGACTAACTTTTCAGAGTTAGCAAGGAAAACATGAATTCAACAAAGTAACTGATTCATGATATCAATAGGTAGAAGCTGGTATTACTAAAGAAGACATGACAGAAAACCATGCCAACTAACAGTTAAAGGCGGAATGTTAAATACCATGAAAAGTAATCAAGGGGCTATTATGGTTCAAAGAAAAGAAAACAGCTTTTAGTTCTGGAAAGGGGTGATGGAGATGGCTGCCAGAAAGAGATGGCTTTAAGATTGCCCTCAAAGAACTGGTTAGAGTTTGAAAATCAGGGATGGGAAGAAGGGTCATTTATGGCAAAAAGGATGGAATGGAAAAAGGCAGAGATGGAAGATTTTAGGGACAGATTCAAGAAATGAAAACTTTAATATGTAGCAGTAGATAATTGTGAGAGATGCCAGAATTGCCTTGTCTTATCCAGTCCCACCTCCCACTTCAGGCGGTAAAATTAGGAAGATAGTTTGAAGCCAGATATGAGAACTTGAATGCTGGACTTAGGAGTAGAAGGTGGGAGAGCTGGAGTCAGAACTGACTCAGAGTTCTCAGCTAGGTGCAGACCCTTGATTATAATACAGAGGTTAAAAAATGAACTGATTTCACTTTCCTTGCTTACTTTTTTTTTTTTAGAGAGAGAAGGACAGTGAGAGAGAGCGAGAGAGAATCAATTTTTATTTAGTTTTTCACATAGCCTTTGTTGCTCCAACACTTAGCTGTGTACATGGTCCTGGGTTTGAACCCTGGTCCTCGCGCATGCCAGGCAAGCACCATAACCACTGAGCCAGCGCTCCAGCCCCTCATTGAAAACTCTTAAAGTTAACACACATACATACAACAAAATAGTCCACTGTGGTTGTATGCATTTGGGAAATATGCATACTATGTTCCTTTTTGCAAATTACAATGTGCATTAACATACTAAAAATCCTAAGAAGCCCTGAAGCAAATGGACCCTTTTGGTTAATTTAATCCAGCATCTCTCACATTGTTTTCAGCACAGCATACTGTCTTCACAGCAGTGCTATTAACAGTTTGTAGAACAGGATTCTAACAAAGCTAGTTCAGGGAAATGTGCAAAGACAGCTTAATTATGGTTTTGGCTAGAGATTCGGAGAAGAGCAGGCAAAAAGAGTTGAGAGTACACAGAGTTGCCGGGAGAATAGCCCACGGTGTGTAAAACTGAGTCCTATAGATAAGTGTCACTATAGAAAATTAATGAACAGATGAAAGAATTTTATCATCCTGAAATTTGGCAAGAGTGACTAACACTTTCTTCTTTAAACTCTAATCCTGTTAAGTTTTTAACTTTTCATATTCTGTTTGCTGGCTCTTTAGGAGCCACAACTTCAGACTGCTTTCTGTTTGTTTTGAAAAATGGTTCTACAGCCTGCCTGATGAAATAGTTAAACAGCCAGGGTTTTGCTTCTGGCATCTTTGACTTCTCCCCAACAAAGACAGTTTTCATTCGTAAGGGAGTGACACAAATTTCTTCCTACTGAAAATCCAGGGGCTATAAACCAACTCTTCTCAACTCTCAGCACTTCTCCCCTCTTCTTACTTGGCAGAGAATTAAATATTGGCAATTGACTAAAATACAGGGGCATCTCTTTTCAGTAATAGGTAACTAGAAACGTACATTTTTTCCCAAATAGCATTGGAAATTAATAACTTCTGTAAATGACAATTGATAAATTTTTAATATTAAAAATTCAAATTTTCAAGAACCAAGTCAGTTTCCATGCACATATGAGTTTGTGGGATGACCCCAATTACTATATATAACCATAATGCTTTAATTTAAAAAAATAAAAGAGATATCCAAATTTTGAATCACTGCAGAAAACAGAGACCATAAGCTCTCTGCTGATGGAATAAAGCCCTTGATATCAGAAGAGTATAAGCCGTAAATAAGAGAATCTGCAGAACCTCAGCCTGAGTGAGCAAGCTGTATCAGAACAAAGACAACTCCTTTACATACACTTTGGAAAGTACTTCAATAATTCCTATTGTGGAAGAAATTGAGTTTATAAAGTCTAGAATTAAATAATCTCTTTAAATAAGTATATTTGTGCATATATTTTTAGCAAGAAGAGTTTTACTGACAAATTGAGGACAAGATTTTGGTTCCTAGAGTGAACAGACCAGATAAGCAGCATGCCTTGCAATAGGCCACGCTAGCCAGACTGACCCTTATCAGATAAGTCACACTTATCCTACCATATTGGTGGTGGGGCTTTCTTTACATTACCAATAGTGACATGTTAGCTTTAGGAACTCCAAAACTGACTAGTAGGTGAAATGCTATAAAGGTAGCTTTAGGACTTGTCTCCCCTATGCATTAATGTTCTAACCCAATAGTGTTAAAGCATTACTATTTTTCTTTTTATTACATGGTAGCACATATTATATCACGTCTGGTTTGACTCTGAATACTAGCACTGCTGCGGGGAGCCCATTCTCTCTCTGAAAGTGTGACTGTTGATACATAATAGTAACTTCTCCCGCTAATCCCTCAGATCCAATGGCAATCTTGATTTAACATGAGTAGCAGCCAAAAAGATGCTTTATAGACATGAAATGCTAGGAGGGTGTGCAAGCAGGTACTGCAGCACCACTGTTTTAGTCAGCTTTTTCATTCCTGTGACCAAGAGATCTGATAAGTACAATTTTAGAGGAGGAAAAGTTTATTTGGTGCTGACGGTTTCAGAGATCTCACTCCGTAAAGATCCAACTCCATTGCCCAAGGCCTGAGGTGAGGAGGAACATCGTGGCAGAGGGCATGGTGGAGGGAAGCAGCTCAGAACATCAACCAGAAAGCAGAGAGAGACAGCTCTCTTCACTATGACAAAATGTATAACTCAAAGTCACATCTCCAGTGACCCACCTCCTCCAGTCACAGCCTACCTGCCTACAGTTACCACCCGGTTAATCCATATCAGGGAATTAAAGCACTGGTCAAATTGAGGCTCTCATAACCTAATCATCTCACCTCTAAACTTTCTTGCATTGCCCCACACATGAGTGTTGGGGGGATACCCAATATCTAAACCCTAACAATCAACAACCTCCACTCAAGGGTTGAACTGGAGTTTTCGTTATCAACCATGTGGTGCAAATTTTATCTTAGAGGAGAAAAGCCAGAAATAAGAGGGTTTCCCAGAGATACATGACAACTCAGGGGCATTAGTGGCAAGAATAAAGCTCTCCCTTCCCCTCACTTTATCCTTTCCCAATTTACAGTGTTCTTGGCACACCCA
>PVKS010034977.1:0-20450 GCA_004027875.1 Aplodontia rufa
CCCCATCTTCCCAATCTCCAGACTCCTATGAGTTCTTCATATACCCTCCCCCTCCCCATCCCTCTCCCTACACCTCCAAGTATCCTACAGAGACATCCCCCTAATCCTCTGAAAGTCATTCAATTTGCAGTTTTGCTAGGTTAGCCGTCAGCCCTACTGCTTCCCCAAATATGCTAGGATCAACAGATGAGAGAAATAAATTTTTTTGGCATTAGGGATTGAACTCAGGGGCTCTTAACCACTAAGAAACATCCCCAGTTCTATTTACATATTTTATTATTTTTTTAAATGTGTTTTTAGGCAGGGTCTCACTAAGTTGCTTAGAGCTTTGCAAAATTGCCACAGCTGGCCTCTAACTTGGGATCCTCCTGACTTAACCTCTGAAGTTGCTGGATTACAAGACAGTGATACTGCACCCAGTGAAATACATATTTTTGTGATATTTATTTGTGTAATAATCATCCCCCCCCACACTTGCATAGAACCACAGTTTCCTGGAGGATGGGCCTTGTTTGTTTTTTTTTTTTTTTATCAATGTATATCTCTGTCAGGTTCACAAAGTAGCTACTCAATAAAGTCCAGATGGACAAAAGGATGAATGATTCTTTGGTTTGTAGAGTCATCCTTTCTGCTACAAAACAACGCATAGGTGTCAATTAAAAGATCTCTTGTCAGCTGATTCTTCAGAGGGCATAGGTTTGCCTGGAGATTTCCTTTCTAAATGCAGTCACTGATCCTCAAGAAGAGAGAGACAAAAGGCGTCCCAGAGTTAAGATGCCTTTGCATTGCTTCTGTCACCTTGGGTGAGGCTTCCTCCATGGAAGATAAACAGGGAAGCAGAGCAAAGAAAGAAAGCGAATGAGCATTCAAATACACACTCCAGAACCGAGCAGAAATCAGAATGCAGAATCAGCAAATAAATATGTTTATACTTCAGATCATACCTCAGAAAGAAGTAATGATCCATTTTTGGAACAACAAATGAGGCAACTTCAATTTTTCCACACTCAATAATTTCAGTTCTTTGTGTACTGCCTACTGATTCATTCATCAGGAAAGCCCTTCTTAGACCCCCTTTTGCTTCCAGACAAACTTCACTGTCCTCTGAAGGGCATGAATGGCCTTTTATAATTAATCCTTGGTCCTTTCCTTTGGAGTCACAGTCTAACCCTCACTCACATCTCCTATGCTGTAAACATACAGAAACACTGTGGTTCTTCCCAGCCATAATTTCCCACAACCTCAATTCCTTGGATGTATCCTCTATTCCTCAGAAGGACCCTCACTTCCACCTTGACCACTTGTTCAGTTTAGTTCTGTATCAGTTTTCTGTGACTTGTTTAAGACCTTACCACGAACTACTGGCTTAAACCAACACAAATGTCTGACCTTACAGTCTGGTGGTCAAAAGTCTGAAATGGGTTTCACTGGGCTAAAATAAATGTGTCATCAAAGTTGTGCTCTTTTCTGAAGGTGCCAGGGCAGAATCAGCTTCTTTTTCTTTTCCAGCTCTTGAAGGCTGCCCACGGTTCTTGGCTTGTGACTCTTTCATCTTCAAGGTCAACAGTAGCCAGGGGAGTGTCTCTCACCCTGTATTGCTCTGATTCTTCTCCCTCAAAGGCACACATAGAAGGATCATCCTTGTGATTATACTGGGCTGCCAGATAATCCAGCAAATTTCCCCATTTTAAGCCAGCTGATTGACAACCTTAATTCCACCTGCAACTTTAGCTCCCTTTTGCTATATAAGATAAAACACTTCCAGGTCATAGCGATTCCAAGATGTATGCTCTTTGCCCTCTGCAAATTCCAAGCCTAACCTTTAGGTACTACTTCCCCTGTCAGAATTGAGAATTTCTCGGCTCATCCTTCAGCTTCAATGTATTCTGATACAGTAAGCTTATTATTTTCAAAACACTGTTGATTTATATGTACATCTTCATAAAACTTGTTTAAGATTGGATACTAAATAAAAATGGAGCTCTTAAGTAAGCCAAGGGCTCTGTTATGTACAGTTGATTTTTATAACAGTCTGAGATGGAAATCACATCCATTTAGCACTTGAGGAAACTTAATGTTACGGTGGTTAAGTTATCCACCTGAAGTCACACACCTCTTGCAAGGCAGAGCCTAAATCTGAACTCATGTCTGCCTTGATCCCCTAATAGTAAATCTGTTGCTAAACTTCACTGTCGCAACTTGAGGTTCCTTAAAATTCACACTGAAGGCCAAACACACAATAGACTTTCATTAAAAATTCACTGAATTTGGTGTGTTAATTAATCTCTCTTCTCCATTGCTATCTTACTTTCCGTTTTGATGACAAAATTAATCTCTTCATTCTTTATTACACTTTTCATCTCAAAGACAGAACTCTTGCTAAAATTGAATGTCTCTTCCCAGCTGTCAAAATGACTATACATTGTTTTAATTCTTTAACTGATAGATTATCATTATTTAAAGTCAATGAGAGGTGCTTAATAATTAAACTGTATCTGTGATCCCAAGTTTATCACCTATTCCTAGAGGAAGAAACTTAAAATCAGGCACTTCTGATTCTAAAATCTCAGCCAGTCCAGAATGGAATTCAAGCATCTACATGTGTGAAAATATCCCTCATTGGAGTCTGGAGATCTTCTGGGTTTGCCTAAGTTTTAAGTATTGATAAAAATTCTTAGACTACATCACCCACTGTATTGTGTGGATTCTCATAAACAATTTCTCTGCATATTGTGGAATTCAAGAACGCCTGATAACAAGCAAATCAAGCAACCTAACAATTGATAGCATTCAATACTGTAGGTGAAAAGGTGTAGGAAAGAATTTAACTGTGATTAAAAGCATTCTTGCAGTGTGTCCTGAGCCTTTGCCGGGTTTACTCTGTGACTGCTGTTGTGGTAATGGAATGCCCTGATATACCCAATGGCATTTTCTCATTCACAACAGTAGCACAAGCAATCACATGAATCATTATTCCTTTAGCCATTGTGCCCTGTAGTTCCTTTTGGGGATTCATATGGAACCATCTATCACCTTTACTAAAGACTATTTGGACAGAAAAAAAAACAAATCTATTTGCCAAGATATAAGCATAGAGCCTGGCCCCTATGTCTCCTCAGCTGGAACAAAAAGAACAACAACTTCATTTTATTCCAGTGAAACCCATTTCAAACCTCTGACCACCAGAAAGCTAAGGTAATACATTTGTGTCAGTTTAAGCTACTGTTTTCAGTAGGGTGTTTCAGCAGTCATAGAAGACTGACACAGAACTAAGCTGAACATTTAACAAAATGTCGAGTGTATATATATATATGCGTATCGTATATGTATATACCATCAATTTTAAGCATATTAAGAGGTTGAAAATTTTCTTTTCTGATTGGTTCAGCTGACATTTTGGTCATCCCAAGCTAGGGATGTTACCCACACAGGTACCAAATCCAGAGAAGCATTGTTTCCCTTTCCACATTCTTTGGACCTAGAAGAAACATGTGCTTCCACCACAAAGGTAGAAAAAAGCAAGCATGGCAAAGCACTTTCCTGAACACTTCCCTTCAGAATTCATGTTTGTCCCTTCTGCTTAGCCCTCACTGGTGAGTCACATGATGCAGAGGCAGAGTGTACCCAGGTAGAGGGAGGGAGTCCATGCTGAAAGAGAAGCCCCAGTGAAGTCTCAAAGCTGGAGCAAGATTTGTTCAGGTTGGTGGAATTGGTTTGGTAAGAACTTAGACACTGAGTAGCAAGGCTGAGAATGATAACAACAGGAGGTGTCACTAAAGGAACTAATCCTGGGACTCATAAAACTCCTTGTGAACCCAATGATGGAGTCTGAATTTTATCCAGGAAGTAATGAAAAAGCAATTTGGTATAAATAGGAAAGTGAGATGATCCAATTTGTGTTTTAGCGTGGTAACTCTGGCTACAGCATGGAAGTTTCTTTTGTTCCCTGTGAGTTATGAGAATAAGCAGGTGGAGATACCCAGAAGTGGCTGCATGCACAGGGGAGGAAACCCTTGGCACACAGGGCACTGCCTCAGAAGAGGTCAGCAATGTCACATGCTGCAGGGGCCACAGCAAAGCCAGTGTTTTCATTGGATTTAAGACAAAGCCATTCAGTGTCCTTGAGAGGCCATTTTAATGGAGTAGCAATAGCAAATCCAGTTTTCAACTGAGAAGAGGAAGACAAAGAAGAGACAGAACATATAACTCTTCTAAGAATCTTGGATGTGGGGAGTGAAGGAAGGAACTGTAACTGGAAATAGATATGGAGTCCAGAAAGTTTTGCATTTTTTTTAACAAAAGAAGCTTGAACAGTTCATGAGAAGAAACCATAAAGGATGGGAAGTTAATGATATGGCAGAAAGAAGGAATAATGCCTATTAAAAAATTCTCAAAGAGGCAGACCAAAATACCATTAGGTGCAGAGATCTGTCTTCAGGAAAGGAAGCAGGAAGGGTGAGAAGCTATTGGCTGTCACAGCAATGTTGGTGGCAGCAAGAATTGGAGGGGTCTCCTACATGGGACCCTTACTTTTTCCCCTGGAAAGTAGGAGCAAGGTTAACTATAGATTTTGAATATGGCAGGAGCAGAGTAGAGGAATGAAGAATGGTGAGAAAGTGGTCTAAGTGACACACACCTGTGGAACACACTGGAAAATATATGAAGAATACCAAGCAGAGCTGAGTGCCCTGTCCAGGGTCCTGACCACCTGCAGGGCTCTTGACCTCACTCTCCGAGCAGACTCAAGCCTTTCCCCAGGGTCTTGCTTCAGCGTGAAGGGCACCTGGATCCTCATGTTCAGACCCTACATTAACTCCAGAATATTAAGTGATGCTGTGGAATGAAAGAAATTAGCAGTTCAAGAAGGCAAGAAAGAAACCAGGGTAATGGTGAAGCCTGAGCCTTGCTTGCTGAGGCTCTTCACCTTACCTCCTTTACACATGACATCTTGGTGTCCAAACAGTTTTTCTATCTGCTTACTAGAAAATTTAATAAAATTCTTTCTCCCTATTAATTCAAGTAGAAATTTACCACTCAATGAAACAACATAAATTTTTACATTTTGCATATTTTAGACAATATGTATTCATTGACTGATTTTATAACAATAGCCTTCACATGCCAAGCACTCATCTTGATAGAATGAATCAACTACCTACTTAGTAAGGGTAAACAAATCCTATTATTTTATTTTATTCATTTTTAATATATTTTGAGAGAGAGAGAGACTCAATTTTTTTTAGTTTTTCATGTGGCCTTTGTTGCTCCCACATTTCATTGTGTACGTGGTGTTGGGGTTTGAACCCTTGTCCTCATGCATGCAAGGCAAGTGCCATAATCTCTGAGCCACTGCTCCAGCCCCAAATCCTATTATTTTAAAGCAACCTATCTTCAGGGGGAAAAATAAGATGTATAATGTGATCTTAAAATCCAATACAAAAACCAAAGTACAAAAATTAATAAATTAGATAATACCTAGCATCCTTATTAAATGGATTTGCCAAAGGTTCCTTTTTTAAAAAAATTCCCCTGGAATGTCTGATATAAAATTGATTTGAAGACCCTCAGTATATGCATAACCAGTTAGGAAGATCTTCATACCTTGAGTGAGATGCATTTGTACCTGCCAAATCACCTCTGTGGTCCAAGCACATTGTTCCACATTTGTTAAAATCCACTTCTCTTACTGCCCTTCAAACACGTGGACAAAAACAAAGGGAAATTGTTGGGTGCTTCATGGGTGAGCATCTCAGCATGGGTGACCTCTCCTGTTCAATTTATCACTTGTGCTTCTCGCATTTATTTATTCCATGAGAATATCCCACTGTCATGGTGACATATTTTATTTAGTCCTTCAGTGGTGTCTAGGGAGTAGAGTAACATTAAACATGAATTACTGAATTACTGGCAAGATCTTTGACTCTATTCATATGGGAACTTTGTCTCTCTTGGCCAATATTTTGTCTTATTTTATCTACATTCCATGATCAAAGAGTGTTATGAAGGTATTGCTATGAAACATTTCCAATATGAATTCATTTAACCCCAATAGCTACCCTGTAATGGAGGTGTAATCATAATTTTACAAGTGAGGAAATTGAAGACTGAAGCCACAGAGCTAGAGAATGTGATCATTTAGGTATGAAAGCAGTCTGGCTCTAGAACCTGGGTCCACAGCCACTACGTGGTTATATATACTATGTGGTCATTGCTTCATACACAATGTCACCACCCCATCTGTAGCACCAAGCATAGTGGATGGCATATGTAGCTGTTCTCTTTCTGCTATGAACTATATGTACATCTTCTTTCCACTAAACTCAGTTCTCTAAGATTAACATTTTACTTACCTCATACCCTCAAAACAAAAGATCTAGATTCAGAAACTACTCAGTGATTCCTTTGGGGGAACTGATAATTATTATGTATCTACCTTGATCAACACACTGTTTATACATTGGGTACCTTGTATATGGTGAGATCTCATCAAGGTGAGGGTGACATGGGTCTGGGTTTGATGTGTGAGCACTGAGGCTGGCCAGCATTTACATCTGAGAGTATAATAGTCTATTCCTAGGGAACTCCTAAAATATTCTGAGATTAAACTAAAAGCAGTCAAACCAACAATGCCTCAGCTACACATGTGCACCTTTTCAACAATTACTGTCAAATACTGAAAGCTTGGAACATCTTCTGAATATTATTACCACTTCTCATGAATGAAGAAGCATTTGCATCTAAAGATCAGGTACCACAGGACGGCTACAGAACAATTCAAATCGGGAAGTGCAGGGAGACATAAAGAGAAGCACAAAGAAAGCAGAATAAAGGTGGAGGTAGTAATTGCCTTCTTGCAAAGAGAGGAACCAAGAGAGCTTCTGTTTTAAGAATTTTTATACAGGGGAGGATTTCCATGACAACTGAGTACTTAGTTATTCTAATTGCAGGAGAAACAAAGCATCTAAAAAGTGAGAAAATATGTTCCAGGCACACAGAATAAATCCCAGCTAAAACAGGAGCATTGATGTTTCATTAAAAGCAGTGAAATTCACCATCTGACTTTTTATTTTAACTCAATGTAAAATTAAGTGACAACATTTCTTGAGATTCTCCAGATCAATTCTCATGAGATGTTAGATCTTAAAATTGGTTTGAGGTACATGAAACTCTGCACAACTATAACCTTTAAATCATGAATTTAATTTGTAAGATTATATTGATTGAGGAAAACAAGACTATGTATTTTAAATTTAATGCAAATCAAGTGAACCAATTTATCAGAATAGTAACCTCCTCCTTATATGCACAAAATATATTATAAGCAAAATACTATTTCTGCGTATTCTAAGATTTATTTGAGAAATATCATGTACTGGTAATGTAATTTGAGGTACAGTAAGCTGATCTAAATCAAGCCTGGTCTAAATTTAACCAAAATGACAATGACTTTTCAATGCTAGCTCATTCTAATTCAAATGGATGATTTTCCTTTTGAGGAATTCTATTAAGTGTTGCAAAATATGGACTTCCTTTCTCATTCTCTTGAAGTGTACTTCTCCTGACCCTTTCAGGAATTCTCCAGTGCACATTGAGAGTGTATGTCACTGTTCAATGTGTACCAATGATGTGGTGACAAATGGATGGCATTAGAATTTCCAGACCTAGTTCATGCCCTGTTTCAGTCATTCCCTAGCTATCCATCTTGGGGAAGTCATTTCATTTCTCTTAGTCTCAGTTTTCTGATCTGTTTAGAAGGCACAAATACATATCCATTTAAGATGTTCTCATACCAATTTTATCATATATCAGTCAAGAAATTAAGCACTAGAGGGTTGAAGAAAAGTAAGTTGTACCTGATTTTGGGAAAAGACTCTATTAAAAGAGACATAGCTAAGTATATGAACTTGATGTATTATATGATTGATTCTCTTATTATGATATAAGACAAATTAGATGAGCTTAAAAGATGGAGGATAATTCTTCTTGAGAAAGGCAGAAACAGTATTGAGAGGCAATAGTGCTTGCAACTGCCTTACAAAATGAGCATGCTAAATGGAAGGAAGAAATAGGGGAGGCAGGGAAAGGAGGAACCTGGGATGTAAGGATATATTCTCAGGCATGAAGACTTGAAGGAGAATGATCCAAAGGTCAGTGAGTTTGATGTTTTCTAGATAGTTGGGGGACATAAGCACAATGACAAAGGTGTGGGCCACAATTCAACAGTTCAACGTGTGCTATTGAAAAATTGGATTTCACACACACACACACAAACACACACTGGAAAAACAGGGAATTGAGATAAGTTAGGGTGACCAGCAATAACACTAGCATACTTTTTCCCTGCAGAAAATAATAGCAATTTTTGCCACACAACTAATCTGAAGCAAAGACAGATTGAACTAGCTATAGAGAATAAATTTACTCAAAACGCCCACAATGAATTCAGAAGTTGGTTGCAAATAAGATGACTAACTCATCTCCTGGGATGTTCCTAATTTCATAATTCAAATTCCTACTTTTGCAATTCTCTGAATTCCAAATACAATTGACTTCTTTCTGGAAATGGGCGTGTTTCTTCCTGGTCATGGCAGAGCACAGAGCAGAGCTGTGCACGGAATTCAAGATCACAATTGGTTTGTATATTACTCAGAATATGGACAATGGTAAATCCATCTTTGAAATTTTAAAGGTAGTTGTCATGGTCCATCTGGGCTGGTATAATAACATACTCCAGACTGGGTAATTAAAAAAAATTAAAAAATGGAAATTTATTGCTGACAGCTCCAGAGGGTGAAAAGTCTAAGATTCGGCAGCTGGTGAGGGAACCCTCTCTGCTTCAAAGATGGTAGCTGCTTGCGGATTCATGCCATAAAAGGAGTGAATGAGTTCCTTGGCCTTTTTATAAAGTCACCAATCCTGTTCATGAGGGCTCCACCCTTAAGACCTAAATTCTTACCAAAACCCCCTCTTTTAATACTATTGCAGCAGGCACTAGACCATAGCAGTATTACACTGAACACCAAAAGAAATCCAGTATAAGATAGTTCCCCAGAAAAATATTCCAGCAGCATAAACCACCACAACATTGCAAACAGACCCTGATGGATTTGCAATATTTGAGGAGTATGAAAAATATAGAGTATGCAATTAATTTGTTTGGGGTGCTTATGTAATACCTCTCCTTAAGGAAAATCAGAAACACTTTCAGGCTACCCCTCTGATGATGGTGGCCAACTTGGGTTTTCAATTCACTGCCTTGATTAACAAATAAATAAAAAGTACAACGATCTAAAAGCTAATATTGAAATTTCTAAAGCACTTTTTATTGTTTTCTAGGGAATCTGCTTTACTTAAAATGCATTTAGCTGTTCTGTAGGCTGAACTAAAAGACAGAATATGCCAGAATTCTTTTCCCTCAAACTTTGTTGATATATTTTGTTTTTTGAATAAAATAATATTCAATTCAATGATTCACTGTTCCACTAATTCATAGAAAATGTGTGTGTTTGTGTTAATGCATGTGTATCTAATGTATAAGGTTTTTAAATTATCCACACACACAAATGGTCCACATTAAGGAATAAGATAATTGCATCTTAAAGCCACAAAACAGAAAGAAATATTAAATATTATTGTATTTCAAATGTAATAAGCAGTTAAGGAGTAGGTATAATATACTCCCATAATAATATTATACTTAGTGTTAAAACTGTGCTAATAATTACCAGTACTATGCAAATTCAAAATCAATTTAAAACTTTGTATAATGTATAATGAAGTTATATATATATATATATATATATATACACATACATACATATATAAATTTAATATATACAAAATAAATTCTAGATGGCCACTAAAAATTATCCCAAGTCCTGGTTATATAGCCGGAGAATTTGTGTAAATTGACTTTTTCTGGAGAATGAATAAATTAGGCTAGTAATATAGTATGATCATTCTATTTAACTCTAGTTTTAAAATATTGCCACATGGTATGATAGTAAGAATTGTAAGATCAGAAACTCTTTGGACACAGCAATCTCATGAGATGTAAGATTCCAGTTTTTGAGAAATGCCTAGTAATATCTTAAAAGATACTCATGTGGAATGGAATGCAGTTTAGCAAATTCTGGTTCAATTATGACAAGAATCCTTATAAAGTGTATTCTAAAAATAAAATTTAAAATGCAAGGCCAATTTATGCATACTTATATCCTACTAAATGAGGAAATCACCTAATCATTATGATGCCTACTTATCTATCTGAATAAGGCATAAATTTATATTTCAATTATATGTCAATAATCACATGATATCTCAAATTTGGATTTATCATAAGTACCTTCTCTAATCCCCATGGAGGGTTAGAAATCCCAGTTTTTGTCCCAGTAGTAGAGATGAGATCCTGCTTTGCAGGAACCTCTCTAACTCTACAACTTCATACATCCTGAGTCCCATACCTTCCTCAATTAATTACTGAATGGGTGAAAACCCAGTATGGGACCCAGGGCCAATTCAGTTTCTATTTTACAAAAGATTGAGTGTTGTGAAGTCATCTGAGATGTTTAGCTTGAAGAAAGGCAGGGGCATATTACAATCTTGTTAAAGCAGTGCCAAACAAAAGAAGGGCTAGCTGGTCTCCTCTTCCAGAACCAGGAGTCAGCACATGACAGGAGCTCTGTTCAAAGAGGACCACCTTTCCTGAGCACAGGTTAGAACTCTGGCAGCGGGAATAATGAAACTGCATTCCCGGTGCCAAAGCAACCTCCTGCCACTGAATGCTGGCACAGAAAGAGTCCATAACAGTGTTTGAATTCCTATAGGCCCATCCATCTCAGTTTTTAAAAGCTTGGTATATTTTGATCCCTGCAAGAAACATTACAGCGCACACCACAGAGGTTTCTGTGCTCAGTGGTCCCGTGACTGAAGTGAATAACAACCACCACCTGCACAGGCTAATTTTGAGTGCACTGGATCCACACATCCAGCACTGTTTGGCCAATAATAATATTCAGGCTTCTTTTTTGTACAATTAGATGACTAATCAAAATTAATTATCATTGGACCACTATAATTCACTTACCTGAATCTATTTATTTTGTCTGGTTTTATGATAATACTCTGTCTAGCAATTATGATTACTGTATGTAGTTTCCCGGCAACTACAGTATCATTCCCCAGGTGGGCTGCTGTGGCATTTTTAGATGAAGAGCAGTGGTTCCTGTTTTATATTTAAACATAATTAGGTTTCTGACAACTACTGGTGCCAATGAGGCCACACTATTTAAAAGGTATCTATGGATGGTTGGATAGTTATTTGCCTGCCTAAGTTCACAATATTAATTTTGAATAGATTATGTGGAGTGTTGTCCCTGAATACATTTTCAAATAATGCTAAATTAAAATAGGTCTCAGATCAGATTTCTTACCATGCCAGGAAAAGTATATAGCCCATGTTTGAGTGAACAAGGGTGGTGATAACTGGAGATTTCTTTCTCTTTCTCTACATATGAATGATGGGAAATATCACTGAGGGGATTATGTTATTGCATAATAACAAGAAAAAGTAGCCAACATTTCCTGTGTGTGTGTTGTGTGACAAATACCACTGCAAAACACTTTTATTCATCCAGACATCTGTTCAGAAAACAATTTTCAATTGCCTTCTCTGTGCTTAACAGTATTCTAGGCACACAATGGTGCATAAACTAAAAACAATTCCTTTCCTCGTGGTGTGGATGTACTGTGGAAAATTTTGGAAATAAACTAGGAAACAAGAGAATGAATAATTTGAGGCTGTAAAAACTGATAGGGGTCAGGAAAAGTGGGTACTGTAGAAAGAAAAAATGAGGAGGGAAATGGCTGGTTAGGAGAGGCCACCCATAGTCATGACACATGGAATGAAGAGTCACCTGTGTCCACACCTCCCAGACATAGGGGGGAAAAAGTGCAAAAGCCTGGGGCAGCAATGAGGACCTGAAAGCTCCACAGGCATCATTTTGCCATTTACTCCCCAAGTGATCTTAAGCCATGAGCATTATTGGTCTCATTGAACAGACGAGAACACCTATGCATCTTGGCCAAGTTCACACTACATAAAAGGGCAAAGGTGGTGTTTCAACTCACTTCTACTTACAGAGATAGTGCTGTCATTCCCTTTTGGTTTAATAGAAGAGGATACTTCATACACTATTTGACACTATTTCTCTTTTTTTACTAGTCAAATATATTCATGAATGAATGCAATTAAACTCAACCTTCCATCTTCATTTCATGGTGAATGTGTACCTCCATGCATTCCTTTGCTAAGAAGGTTGCTGTAAACACCTATCTCTAATTGGGTGGCCTAAAGAATAGGAGTTTCCTGTTTTGGAGGCTGGAGGTGGAAAACCCATGCAGGGGCTGGTTTCTGTTGAGGAAGGAGACATTCTACGCCTCTCTCCTAACTTCTGGTGGCCTCGAATGCTCCATGGTTTGTAAATGCCACCTTCTTCCATTATTACTTCCTGTCATGATTCTGTGTCTGCCCCTGTGTCCAAATTTCTGCTTCTTATAAAGGCATCAGTCATACAGGATTAGGGCCCACCCTGATCTTTTTTTAACCATTTCCAAGTAAGGCCCCAATTTGAGGTACCAGAGCCAGGACTTCAAACTACCATTTTTGGAGGATACAATTCATGCTTTAAAATCCCATAAATGTTATTCTCCATGAATCAGGATATTTTACATGACAGGGTGCTTTTTTGTTTTTAATCTAACATGCTCTTTTGCTTCTTGTTTTATTTACTCCTCAAATAACATTCTCCACTAGGACCACTATAATAACCACTGCTCTAAAGTATTCCATGAGAGTGCCTGTTTTATCAATTACTTACTTTTCTCTATATACATGTATAGTAGTCCCTGCTTATCAATAATTTCACTTTCTAGAGTTTCAGTTCCTCATGGTCAAGTAATATCTGAAAATATTAAATGAACAATTCCATCTGTAAAATTTCTTAAGTTTTAAAGTAAGTGCATGCTATTCTGAATAACATGATGAAATCTATCACTGTCCCACTTCCTGCTACCCAGAACATGAATCACCCTTTTATCCAATGTATCCACATTGTATATGCTACCTGCTCCTAAGAACCCAGCAGCCTTCATGGTTATGAGATCAACTATTATGGTACCACAATGCTTGTGATAAATAACCCTCACTTTACTTCACAATGGACCCAAAGCCCATGAGTAGTATGGTGGCACCTCTTATATTACAAAGATAAGCTATCAAGTGCTTCTTTTAAGTGAAAAGGTGAAAGTTCTTAATAGGGAAAGAAAAACATCATAATGCAAGATTACTAAGATCCCTGGTCAGAATAAATCATCTATCTATAAAATTATTTTTTAAAGAGAGAGAGTGAGAGTGAGAGAGAAAGAGAATCCATTTTATTTACTTTTTCATCTGGCCTTTGTCTCTCCAACACTTAAATGTGTATGTGGTACTGGAGTTTGAACCCAGGTTCTTGTACATGCCAGGCAAGCACTCCAAACACTGATCCACCACTCCAGCCCCTTCTATCTTTAATATTATTAAGAAGGAAAAAAATCCATGCTAGATTTGCTGTAGTACCTCAATCTTCAAAAGTTAAAGCCTCCATGTATACAACAACTACTTAGCTAAGATGGAAAAATATTAAATTAGAGGGTTTGGGACATCCATGTTTTCAGACATCCACTAGGGGTCTTGGAACATATTCCTCATGGATAAGAAGTCAATATTCCACAGGCAGTTTTCTATGCCATTATTTTCCTTACAAAATATGAATTTATATTGTAAATATGACTCTTCATCTTGTATTTCTTGCTTAATCTTATATGGTATAGAAAATCAGTTAAGCCAATTACTCTAACTTGATCATTTAAGAGTCCTATAGCATTTTATAGTGTATATGCACTGTCTTAGTTTGGACAGCTATAACAAACACACCATAAACCGAATGGCTACATAACAAATTGATATCTCACAGTTCTAGAGGTTGGAAGTTGAGAGAGGGGTGCCAGAATGCTCTGGTTCTGATGAAGTCTCTTTCCTGAGTTGCAGACTGCTGACTTCTCACTCTGGGTGCCTGTGGTGGAAAGACAGTGACAATAATCTCTGGGATCCCTTCTATAAAGGCACAAATTCAACATGGGGACTCTACCATCATGACGTAGCTGCCTCCCAAAGGCTCACCTCCCAAATCCACCCTATTGGGGAGTATGGTTTCAACTTATGAATATGGCAGGGACACAAACACACACATGTACTGTCTTCATCCCAGATTCTCCATGTGTTAGTCTTTGCCAAGCACTCCACATCCCTCTTCCTCTCACTCAGAGGCCCTGTGGCCCCATGGGGCGGGACAGAAGGGTGAGTTTGGTGCAGTGTGAGAGGCCAGGAATCCTGTGTCATCCCTCGTCGGGACTCAGCCAACCCTGTCCTCACTGAAGCTCAGCACAGTGATTACACCTTCAAATGCAGCCATCAAGACAAGGGCTGGGGAATGTCAGGTTTGGTTCCTGTCCACTGGTTCATTAAACCTTTATTCAAAACTAGATATTTAGCTTCCGTAATCCTCAGTTTCCATACCAGTAAAATAAGAATAATGACTGTGGCTGCCTCCTGGATTGTGAGCAGCACTGGCCTCAGGAAGCTTTCCCAAAGTCAGTGGGATGAGTCCACAACGAGCATTCACCCACAGGATCCCCTATATCATCCTCCTTTGTGCCTTCTGTCTCTTATTTCAATCAATTTTACAAGTTCATCAGCTGACTTTTATGATTCATTAGTGATATTCGTCAAATGCACAATTTCATAATTTCCTTATTGCCAATGCTTCTATACATTGGTTGCATTGCCAAATTTGCTCACTAAGAAGTTTCCTGTGAAAAGAGAGGGAAAGGTTGGAAAAGAAGGCAGAGTGGACGATCTCAGGGCCTCTATTACCAATAATCTGTTAACATATGGACAAAATGTATCATTGAAAGCATTGCAAAAAGAATTGAGCTTTTAAAAGGTGATCAAAATAACACTTTCAGATAATTAAATATTTTTCCTGTGGCACATCATTGCAAATGTAATAACATAAATGCATCAAAGAATTTAAAAAGTGCCTGCCAAGGAAAAGTATACCAATGAAGAAATTCACTGTGGTTTGTTGATAGGTAGATATTAGGAATTCAGAAGTGATTTTCATAGTGATTACTCTAACCAAGAATTGATAGCATGCACTTAGATGTCACAGAATTAACTTGTAAGTGTGAAATGGTTTGCTAAGCTATTTCCATTATTTATTGGTCAAAAGGTGCTTCAATTTGCTTTAGTAAGAGACTGGTAAGCTGGGCCACCTGAAGTTCATGGTAATTTATTAGTTTAGCTGATTAGGGTCAGCTGTGATCAAATACAGATTTCTACTTTGATATCACATTAGCAATTATTAAAGATATTCATCTCTTCAGAGGAAACAATCCAATTTCTAAATGCTCATAGTACTTTATTTTTGTACCATCTCTACTTTCAGATCAACAATAAAAATTCTAAGATATTTAGCATAAAACTTAAAAACTACTCACAGATTCAAGCCTACATTTGGAATTTTAACTTCCCAAATTCTTTTGAGTAGCTCTGATAGCTCTGAATTTATATTTTAATATTCAAAACTATAACAGGCATTAAGAAATGAATCAAAATCACTACTTTCTGTGTTTTTGACACTCCTGAAAAGATAAGCACATAATAACTCAAAAGGAAGTCAAATCTACACAGCAAGACAATTCAGTACCCTGACAGGCAGGAGATTGTGGTAACTTCCTATGACACACTTAGTCAAAATGGAAGGCATAAAATGAGAATGTCTGAGAGAATGAACATGAATTCTAGAAGAAAAGTTCAAATTTTACAAGCTAAATGGCTTGCAAAACCCTGCACAGGATCACACAGACAAGGAATAATCTCTGGCAGGAGAAGTGGTAAAATATTCATAGCAGAAGCAACTTTTGCATATTTAAAAGTATTACTGGCTACAACAACATCGTAGCTACATTATAGTATTTGTCCCTCAAGTAAGTGCCTGTCATTGTATCTAACGTGTCCAGGCTTTCATAAGGCATGATATTTTTCCTTAGTGACTTAGATGCCCAATGCCAACTGATAACGAATCATTTCCCAGAGGCATTATGATCATAATGCTATTTTGATCTCTAAAACATGCAGCTAAAAAGAGTCTCAAATTTTAGAAACAACATCATAAGCTTATGTTTTCACAGTCTTCATGTAGAAATAGAACATTCCAGTATTTTATTCTCTTTTGCAGTATGCTAAGATTATTATACCCATAAATATAAGATGAAGGAAAGGTCCCAAATTCCAGTGGTCATGTGTCCTTTGCATCGGTTTCATACTTCACAGAGGGCAGTCAGCAGAAGCCTCTGCATTCATGGTCAGAGGTCTTTCTCGGTGAGTGAGAATGGTTGGTGCCTACGTGGATCAAGTGGCTCTTGTGTAAGGGGAAGCCACAGCTCCAGAATTCCCTGGGACAGCTCCTCAGTAAATCAGTCCCAAAGAGCAATCCCTGGTCATGGCTGGGCACAGCTCACTACGGGACAGGAAGTGCGGGTCTTTATGAGGCGTCCTGTGGACTGTGCATGGTCTGCAGGTTTGCTACCACTTGCAACTTCTGAGGACATCTCCAGGTCTCTGTGGAGACAGAGACAGAGCCTATCTTCTCCTTCAGCACAGGTTGAGTTAAAGATAAAACTTCAAAAGTACTATTAGAGAGAATGATATCATAGCATTCACAGCCAAATGGAGGGAGATGGAAAACACTATGCTGAAAGAAATAGCCCAAACTCAGAGAATTAAGGGCCAAATGATTTTTCTCATATGTGGAAGCTAGAGTAAAATCTAAGACAGGATGAAAGTTAGCTAGTGTTAAATAATAATCTCAACATAGATGAAATTTCACATAAGCTGGGGGAACCATAACTATGAGGTGCAGGGAGAAGGGAGGGAGGCAGGGAGTGGAGGAAGGGTTTAAGGGGATAATTAATGCAACTGGGAACTCTCGACTCCCATGAGAAGCCCAACTAGACACAGGCAGGCAGACAAACTCAGAAATTTCAAAATTAATATACTTGTATATGCTAATTTCTATCTATAAGAAGGGGGTAATGCAGAGGAGACATGAGAGCCGGGAGTGGACCAAGGGAGGAGATACTGGACTAGGACCGGCCTTAATTTACTCTATCAATATCAATGTATGCACGGTTGTGTAACATCAATTCCCTACAATACATAAGACTATGTCAAACAAATAAAAAAAATAGGGTCTTTGAGGAAAAAGAACATTACTCAGAGTTCAACAAAATTAATGAATTCTGTGAAGGAGTTAATGGGTGACAGAAGGGGAGATGCTGCATACGATATCCTACTGAAACTGAAGTTTCAGAATCAAGAACCCCCAGGGAGTTCTGACAGCAATTGAAAATAGGCAGAGGAAACACGCAATCACTTTAAAGAAACCCAAAATGTTCATGCAAATTTGAAAGGGCATTCAAAATTGGAACCAGAAAAAGTCACGCTGTGGAGATATCACATTCCACTTTTCAAATTTGCAACATTTAGAAACTGGGTAATGCCTAGTGTCCACGGGGGTGTGGAGACCCCCCAAATATGCTAATGAGAGTGAGGGCTGTGCAGAATTCTCAGAAAGCAATCTGACACAGATGCCTGTTTATGCACACATGCACTCACACACACACACACAAAGTCATGGTTAAATGTGAGGTGTCCCCCAAAAGTTCTCATGACATAATGCAAGAAGGGTTAGAGATCAAATGACTGGGTTATGAGAGCCTTAACCAAATCAGTGAGTTAATCCCCGGATAGCGTTAACTGGGTGCTAACTGTAGGCAGGCAGAAAGTGGCTGGAAGAGGTGGCTCCCTGAGGGCATGCCTTTGGGTGCTTATTTTGGGGTGGTGAGGACAGTCTCTCTGTTTCTATGCTACGGTATCCTGAGCAGCTGTCCTCCAACACACCTTTCTACCACGATGTCCTGACTTCAGGCCCTGAGGAATGGAGTCAGCCATCCACAGGTTGAAACCTCTGAAACCTTGAACCCTGAAATAAACTTTCTCTCCTTAAAATGGTCCTTGCCTTGGTCACAGCGCTGAAAAAAAACTTACTAAAACACATACTAACACATCCCTGTCCCTTGAATGCCACTCTGCTAAATCTTCCTCACAATTTTAGGGTCTAAGCTGGGGACAACAAACATGCACCCCAGAAATGCAGTCTAATGGAGAATGAGCTGATTCTCCAGCCCCTGTAGTTTTGGAAGAAACACGTCTGCGCATGAGTGACTGTGTGTACGTTCGCACATGCACTCAGAGGGTCGGTGGAGGGAGAGAGAGTAGAAACGGTGAAATCCAAGTTCACTCTTTAAAAAATTCATTTGCATACTTTCAGAGGAAGCACACATTCTGCACTTGAAACAGCTCCTGCCCTCCCTCTTAGCTTCTACGCAAAGCTTCACCTGCCTGCCTCTCTATCACCTGCCCTTCTGAAAGGCACTTGACTTCATTAACCTGCTGTGCTACCCCGCTCAGCATTATTTTCCAGGATGGCTTAAACACTTCTATAAATGTATATCGAGGTCAAAATGACAGCTATCAGTCTATGTTCTGATAAAAAAAAAAAGATAAGATACTCCCTTCTTGAGGGAGCTCTGATTCCATGAAGTCTTACACATTACCAAAGAAAGCACATGTGAACTGATTTTTCACCATATTTTGCTTGAAGAGCAGCAAGAAAATAGAAGAGGACAAGGACAAAACCTAAGATTTCTGCCTTTTTGCTTCATTTTGAGCAATTTACAGAATGACACATCACAAGAAAAATGGAGCCAATTTTCAAATTTGGCTCTCTCAGTCTGCTATCCATATATGCTACTTGGAGAGCCAGCAGCCCCTTCTTGCCAGCATTAAGGGATTTAGTCTGCTAATGAAGGCTTTCCAAATGGACAGATGTACGAATGCTGTTTCATGGGTCTTGTACTAAAATCAAAATTCTGTCTGCAAATCCAAGAGCAATGCAATTGTGTTGCAAAGGCTTACTGGGACTGGAGGGAGCATATGCAGCCATGGGAGGGGACCCACGCTGGCCCCGTTCAGTCTGTTTCTCTGCATAAGCAGAATCACCCACTTCCTCAGCAGAGACTCCACGAATCTACATTTCATGTTTTCTGCTACCTCATTTCTGTTTAGTAATGAGTTTATGCCGAAACAAGGTAGTAGTTAAATGCTATGCAAATCTATTAGAGAAGAAGTAAATCCAGCATTATTATATTCCTGCCAATGTTCTGTTCTCAGATTTACCACTCAGAGAGTAGGGGAACCTAGGAGATGATCCATGATAAAATCAGCAAAATTTCAGAACTATAGTTTAAGGACAGACTTCAAAGTCATATACTTAAATGTACAAATACTTAAGCTTTAAAACACACAACTTCCCTTGAAACCACTATTTTTACAAGGCTCTTTTTGTCTACTTGTTCAACTAACCTTTTTTAAGTGTCTACTATGTGCTGTGGCATGTGTATGTGTGTGTGTGTGTGTGTGTGTGTGTGTGTGAGATCACATTTAATTTTGTAACCACCCATAGGGATTTTTGATACCTCATGAAAAAGTATTTAAAAGCAGTGACCTTTTCCATCTTCTCATGATTTTTAATCAGTCATAATTTATCAGGAACTTAACACAGTTAGGTATATACACTGAAAAAAATTTACACACACACACACAGTACAAAAATGTCCACAGAAACAATATTTATAATAGCCTAATATGGAAACTTCTCTAATGCTCATTAACATTAGAATAAATAATAGCTTATTAAAACAGTGAAATACTATATACATCAAGGAGAAAGAGACCTCTAGAACACACAACTATCTATAGATGAATATCTTAGTCTTATGTCTACTATAACAAAATATACGAAACAGATCTCATAAACAAGAGAAACGCTTTTTCTATTTCAGGAAGCCAGGAAGTCCTAGAGCAAGGTGTCAGCACGTTCCATGTCTGGAAAGGACCTGCATCTTGGTTTACAGTTGATGCCTTTCATCTGTGCCTGTCGAGGGCCATCCGGGGCTTTAAGAGCAAAGAAGGAGCCTGGCTGAGAGCCAAAGGGCAGTGGCAGTTGCTACAGGGTTTCTCTTTAACGGCTACAAGGTTTCTCCTTAATGGCTGACATGTTCAACTGATCAGGCATTGGATGCTGTTTTCCATCTGTCTGCCTAGTAACAGGCATCCTATTGGCCACTTGTGGTGTAGCTTTATGTTGATTGGCTATTAGAATGTATATCAGGCATTGGACGCTGTTTTCCGTTTGTCTGCCTAGTAACAGGCATCCTATTGGCCA
>PVKS010034978.1:0-20456 GCA_004027875.1 Aplodontia rufa
CTAAAATCTTTTTTTTTTTTTTAAGAAAGAAGGGCAGAGAGAGAGAGAGAGAGAGAGAGGATCAATTTTTATTGAGTTTTTCACATGGCTTTTGTTGCTCTGACATTTAGTTGTGTATGTGGGTGCTGGGGTTTGAACCCGTGTACTTTCTCATGCCGGGCAAGCGCAGCAACTGCTGAGCCATTGCTCCAGCCCCCGACACTAAAATCTTAGTAGTGACTCAAAAAAAAAAAAAAAAAAAAAAACTTTGAGAAAGAAGCACTTAGATTAAGGTTTCTCAACAGAATTACTGATGTTCTGGTCAAGTGATTCTTTGCTGTGTGGGGTGGCCCTGTATGCTGTGGGGTACCCCCCAACACCCCTGCCCTCTACCCTCTAGATACTGAGTAGCATATCAGCCTCACACCTCTGAGCTGTGACGACCAAAAATGTCTTCAGTCATCATCCAATGTCCATGAAAGGCCCAAATCACCCACCCTGGAGACCTACTACTCCACATAGAGGTGTCTTCTAACCGTGAACCTATAAATATTAATCATTTATAACTCAGGGCAAGCCAAGTAAGACAACTAGATGTGTGTGATCACTGGGTGAAGAGATGATACCTGCACAGTCCTGAAGTATCAATGAATTACTTTTTTGATTTTTTAAAAAATTTTTTTCTTGAAACATTCACTAACATAAGTATGCACTTTTTTTTTTTAAGAGAGAGGGACAGTGAGAGATAGAGAGAGTCAATTTTATTTAGTTTCTCATGTGACTTTCATTGCTCCAACACTTCGTTGTGTATGTGATGCTAGGCTTTGAACTCGTGTCCTCATCCATGCCAGGCAAGCACAGTAACTGCTGAGCTATTGCTCCAGCCCTGAACTGATTACTTGTAACTACAAATGGGAAAATGGGCCTCGTGGAGCACAGGAAGTCACTATCCATGTGACCAAATGTATCATTACTACTAATGCAACAAAATGATGTCCTATGCTTTACTTGTGTATAATCGAGTCTGTACGCTATCCTCAAATTTACAAAAGAGAAGGAATCTAACAAGTTAAATGACACCATAAGGAAACAGGCAAAAACAGAATGTGGAACATACTATAAGAAGAATAGCCTGAATCCTTCACAGACTTAATATAAGAAAAAGAAAACAAAAGGTGAAGAACTACTCTACGATTCTAGATTCTTTTTTTTAAAAAAAAAAAAAAGATGAAAGAGAAATGACAACATGGAAACTAGATCTTCAAAAGAAAGATTATAAAAGATATTTGTTGGACCAATTGGAGAAGTGTGAGTACAGAACTAGATATTAGAAGTAGTAATAATGTGGCTGAGTGCAGTGGTGCATACCTTTAATCCCAGTGACTCTGGAGGCTGAGGCAGGAGGACTGCAAGTTCAAGGCCAGACTCAGAAACTTAGGAAGGCCCTAAGCAACTTAGCGAGATCATGTCTCAAAATGAAAAAAATTAGAACTGCAGATGTGGCTCAATAGTTACACATTCTTGGGTTCAACCCTCAGTACCAAAAAAAAAATAGTAGTAATGCTCACTCATGTAGTCACATTGGAGGGTGTCCGTATTTTTTTTTTAAGAGAGAGGGACAGTGAGAGAGACAGAGAAAGAAACAACTTTATTTAGTTTTTCACATGGCCTTAGTTGCTCCAACACTCAGTTGTGTACGTGGTGCTGGGGTTTGAACCCGGGTCCTCGTGCTTGCCAGGCAAGTGCCGAAAACCGCTAAGCCACCACACTCCAGCCCAGTCCATATTCTTAACAAGTACATGCTGAAGGCCTATGGATTAAGTGTCATAATGACAAACAGTTTATAAATAAACAAGCACATAGATCATAGTTACAGGTAAATATAAATTGTTATAGAGAGAAGGATAAAAACAAATGTGGCAAAATGCTAACAAAACCTGAATTTAAATGAAGGGTTTTTTGTACTATTTTTTGGCTTTTCTATATTTGTGAAAAGTTTCAAAATAAAAAACTAAAGGATAATGAAAGTGCAGTTGTTTATAACTTAATTAAAAGGATTCACATCAGGGCTGGAGCGGTGGCTCAGTGGTTAAGGTGCTTGCCTGGCATGCGTGAGGACTCAGGTTCAAACCCCAGCACCACATACATAACTAAGTGTTGGGAGCCACGAAGGCCAGATGAAAAACTAAATAAAGTTGCTTTAAAAAACAAAAAACAAAAAAAAGGATTCACATCATCACCCATGATAATTATTCACCAAGGGTAAAGTACTGTGAATGATTCAGAGATATATTAATATACGATCTATGGCCATGATGGGAAAAGCACTCCTTTATCAAAATCAAGGAAAAAAAGAAGGCTCTGAAAAATATAGCATAACTGCATATCTTGTAACTTGATCTAAATAAGTACTAATTAAGAAAACTGCTAACTGTTGAGACCAGTGGTGCATGCCTGTCATCCCAGCCACTCAGGAGCCTGAGGCAGGAGGATCGAAAGTTCAAAGCCAGCCTCAGCAACTTAAAGAGGCCCTAAGCAACTTGGTGAGACCCTGTCTCAAAATAAAATAAATAAATGAAAAGGGCTGGGGATGTGGCTCAGTGGTTAAGCATCTCTGGTTCAATCCCTGGTACAAATAATAATAATAGTAATAATAATAATAATTTTCATTATCCATCCACCGTTGGAGTTGTACTGGCCTAACAGTGACCCACTAGACTAACCATGAGCTCCCAAGATTCACCATGCGCCAAGCCCATCCTACAGCAATGCCTCACCCTCACTCTGCCAACTTGCTGCCCATCCCTGCTCTGTTTCTGCTTCAAGGTTTCCTAACCAGGACCTATACCCTTCCTGACTCCAGCCTACATAGTTCAGTGACTTGGTTGCTCATCTCTCCAAAAAGGCAGAAACAACTTCTGTTGTCCAAGACTAAGCCCAGATTGTCCTGCATTTTACTTGGTTTTTATCTTAATTCACAACTGCCCTAGTATTTTTGCCCTATTTCACAGAGGAGAAAGCTGAGGCTCAGAGAGGCATAGTAACTTGCCCAATTTTACCTGGCTATAAACCTCAGTGCCAGGATTCAAATGTGCTACCTAGAGAGGAGAAATGATAGCTATGTGTCATGGCCCAGAAAGTTTTTAAACTAACAATAAATTAAACAAAAGAGAATCTCTGATGTTTGCATTTAAATCTCCTCCCCCTACCACCAAGCCCCAAACACTCAAGGGCCTTCATCCAACACTTAGTTCTCAAGGGTGCTCCCGTACAATATATTATAGCCCTTTATTTGTGCTATTTCCATCCCCTGACTTCCACTGAGACTCTTGTGTTCCATGAAATTGATGTTCTAAACTTTTTTTTCCCACCTTTTTTTATTGCTGCATTATAGGTGTGGGTAATGATGGGATTTGTTGTTACGAACTCACACATGCACACAATAAAACAATATAATTTGGTCAAAACCATTCCCCAGTATTTCCCTTTTCCTTTCCCTCATCCCTCTCCCTGGTTCCTTTCCTCTATTCTGCTGATCTCTCTTCAGTTTTCAGGAGACCCCCCACCTTTCTTTTCCTTTGTCTTCTCTAGCTTTCACATGAGAGAAAACAAATGACTTTTGACCTTTTGAGTGCCGCTTATTTCTCTTAATGTAATGGTCTCAAGTTCCATCCATGTTCTTGCAAATGACATAATTTCCTTTTTCTTTATGTTTTAATAAAAGACCATTGTGTATATATATCACATTTTCTTTATTCATTCATCTGTTGATGGACACCGAGGCTGGTTCCATCATTGGCTCTTGTGAGTTGTGCTGCTATACACAGGGGCATACATGTATCATTATACCATGATAACTTTAATTCATTAGGATACATACTGACGAGGAGTGTAGCTGAATCATATGGAGTTGGTTCCATGCCTAGTCTTTTGAGGAACCTCCATACTGATTTCCATAATGTTCACACTAATTTATGGTCCATCAGTGTAAAAGTGTTCCTTATTCTCCATATCCTTTCCAGCACTTATTATTAATATTTTTAGTCTTCACGGCTGCCATTCTCACAACAGTAAGATGAAATCTCAGGTAGTTTTGATTTGCATTTCCCTAATCGCTAATGATGTTGGAGGTTTTTCTTGTATTTGTTAGCCATTCATATTTCTCTTGAGAAGTGTCTGTTCAGCTCATTTGCCCATTTGTTAATTGGGTTATTTCTTTTTCTGTGTGTGTTAAGTTTTTGAGTTCTTTAGATATTCTAGATATTAATTCTCTGTTAGAATAGAAGTTAAAAATATTTTCTCCAAAATAAATTTTGCACCCTCAGGAAATTAAATAATTCCCAATCAATTTCAAGGAGCAATCAGCAGAAGCAAGGGAACAGGGGACGGGAGGAGAAAGGGTAAGATTGCTGAGCAGGGGTGCTGTCGACCAAATTCTACTGTTACGTTGTGGGCATGTATGAATATATAACAACAAATCCTGTCATTGTACACAACTTCAAACTTCCAATTAAAAATATTTTCTCATATTCTGTAGGTTCTTTCTTCACATTCTTATTGTTTCCTTTGCTGAAATCTTTTACTTGATGTATCCCGTGTATTAAATCTTAACATTATTTCCTGAGATTTATGGGTCCTGTTGAGGAAGCCATTGCCTGCACTGTATGCTGGTCTCTATGCTTTCTGGTCTAATTTCCAGATCTTTGATCCATCTTGAGTTGATTTTTGTGCAGGATGAGAGATAAGCATCTAGTCTCACTCTTCTACATACGTATGGATAACCAGTTTTCTACTATATGGTTTTGGCACCTTTGTCAAGGATCAGATGACTGCAGATGTGTGGGTTTGTCTCTGTGTCTTCTGTTCAGCACCATTGGTCTACGGGTCTGTTTTTATGCAATACCATGCAGTTTTTGTAACTATAGCTCTGTGGTATAATTCAAAGTCAGGTATTGTGATGCATCCAGCATTGCTTTTTGGCATAGAATTGCTTTGGCTATTCTGAGTCTTTTATTCTTCCAAATGAATGTTAAGACTGATTTTCTAGTTTTGTGAAGAAAGTCACTGGTGTTTTCATGGCTACTGCACTGAATCTGTAAATTGCTTTTGGTAGAATGGCCATTTTAACAATAGTAATTGTTATGAACATGGGAGATCTTTCCATCTTCTTGTGTCTTCCTCAATGTCTTTCTTCAATGTTCATTGTAGAGATCTTTGACCTCCTTGGTTAGATTTATTCCTAGGTCTTTTTTTGTTGTTGTTGTTTTGTTTTGTTTTTTAGGCTATTGTGAATGTGATTATTTTCCTGATTTCTTTCTCAGAAGTTTCATTGGTGGTGTAGAGGAAAGCTACTGATTTTTGTATCTTGATTTTGTAACCTGCTACTGTGCTGAATTTGTTTATCAAATCTAGCAGTCTTTGGTGGAGTTCTTTGGATCATAGGATCATATCATCTGAAAACAGTGATAATTTGACTTCCTCCTTTCCTGTTTTTATTTTAAATACATGTGGTGAGAGAGAACATTCTTGTCTTGAACTAGATTTTAAAGAAAATGTTTTCATTTTCCCCTGTTTACTATGAGTTTGAACTTGGGTTTTTGTATATAGTCTTTATGATGTTCAGGTAGATTCCTCCTCTTCCTAGTTTCTTCAGTGTTCTTATTATGAGTGGGTGCTGAATTTTGTCAAAGGCTTTCCCTGCATCTATTGAGATGACTAAGTGATTTCTGTCCTTAATTCTATTTATGTGATGAATTACATTGGTTGATTTGCATATGTTAAACCAGCCTGAGATCTCTTGGATAAACTCAACTTGATCATGTTGTACAATCCTTAACATGTTGTTGAATATGATTTGCTAGTATTTTTATTAAGAAATTTTATGGGACCGGAGCAGTGACTCAGTGGTTTCGGTGCTCACCTGGCATGCACAAGGACATGGGTTCGAACCTCAGCACCACATACACAATGGAGTGTCAGAGCCACAAAGGCCACATGAAAAACTAACTAAAATTGATTCTTAACACTCTCTCACTGTCCCTCACTCTAAAAAAAGAAAGAAAGAAAAAGAAATGTTGTAGTATCTTTCCCTTGATGTATCCTTGTCTGATTGGGTATGAATATGATGCTGACCTCATAGAATGAATTTGGAACCGTTCCATCCCTTTCTATTTCATGGAATAATGTGAGAGCCATTAACATTAGTTCTTCTTTAAAGATCTGATGGAATTTGACTGATAAAGCCCATTTGGTCCTGGACTTTCCTTGACCAAAAAGCTTTTCATTGCTGCTTCTATCTCATTGCTAGTTATTGATCTATTTAGGTTTTCTAGGTCCTCTTGATTCAATTTTGGTAGGTCGTCATGTATAGAAATTATCTAATTCTTCTAGGTTTTCTTATTTATTGTAATATAAGTTTTCAAAATGGTTTCCAATGATCCTCTGGATTTCTGAAATGTCTGTGGTGATTTCTCCTTTTTCTTCCTAATTTCATTTAATTTTCTTCTCTAATTTCATTAATTTGGGTCTTCCCTCTTTTTCTTTTGGTTAGTTTGGCTGTGGACCTAAACTTAAAATTCTAACACATATTAAATTATGAAAAGATGGCCATCTAGGGGCTGGAGCGGTGGCTTGGTGGTTGCAGCGCTGGCCTGCGCAAGTACACGGGTTCACATGTGCGGGTACACGGGTTCAAACCCCAGCACCCATATGCACAACTAAGTGTTGGAGCAGCGAAGGCCATGTGAAGGACTCAATAAAAAGTTGATTCTCTGTCTCTGTATCTCTCTCTTATTGTTCTTCTCTCTTTAAAAAAAAAAAAAAAAAAAAAAAAAAGATGGCCATCTGGGTTGGCATGTAACACATTTCCATTTTAACTGGAGCCCAGTGAACACAGCACCTTAACTAAAGTCAAGGACTCAAGTTATAAAATATGGACACTGTGGTAGTAAGCCAGTGACTCAGACTTTCCTTCAAGTTTAGCCTTATATAAAATTGTCTAAAGAAAAGATGGGGGGAAACTGTCTGTTTCATGAGGTCTTATTTTTACTATGTAATGTATATTTATAATTCATAAATCAAATAATACAAATAATATAAAAGGTAATCACTAAGAAGCCTTGGCTACTGGGCTGAGGGTGTTCCTAAGTGGTACAGCACTAACTTAGCACGTCTGAGGCCCTGGGTTCAATCCCCAGCACTGCAAAAAGAGAAGCCTTGGCTACCACCTCTCCAGTCCCTCTCAACCTAGAGAGCAAAGCCTTTCTGTATTTCTTTATATAACACAATCAAAATGTATTTTATTCTAATACAAAAGGTAGCATAATATGTAAACTATTCACCTCCTTCCTTTAGAATGTACTTTTCATTACATACTAAAGAAAGACATCCCTCTGTCTCTTTATAAACACACACACACATATAATCTCAGTACCTCAAAATCTTCCTCATTCTCTTTCACAACTGCATAATATTGTATTTTGTGGATGTAACATTGATTATTTAACAAATCCCCCATTGCTGGACACTTGAATTGTTTCCAGTCTTTGACTAGTATAAGCAATGCCACAGGATATTCTTGTATACATAGAAAATATCTGTGGGATAGATTCCTAGAAGAGAAAATGCTAGCTTAAAGGGTGTGGCAAATGGAATAATTGCCCACCACCATCAACAACAGATGTCCATGTCCCAATCCCAGCAACCTGTGCTTACGCTGCATTACATGCAAAAGGAGTGCTGCAGATGTGACTGAGGAGCCCTTACTTCTGCCCTGAATGTGAGTGGGCATGAGGCAGGTCAGCCAGGAGAGAAGCTGCTAGAGGAAGGAGACTTGCTCCAGGAATGGAGGCAGCCTCCAAGAGAGTCTAGGAAACAGATTCTTTCACTAGATTCTCCAAAAGTAACACAACCCTGTAGAGCCATTTTAGACTGCGACCGCATTGATTTAAGCCACCAAGATTGTGATAATCTGTTGTAGCAATAGAAGGAAATTAGCACAAGGGAAATGCACATGTAAAAGTCCTGTACATACCAACTTCCCTTCCGTAAAGTTTGAGACTTTTGTACCTTTACCAGCAAAGCATCTATCTTCCCACCAACAAAGTGGATTATTAAACTTTCTAATTTCACCTATATTCTAGGTGACAAATGGTTTATCACAGTATGGGTTTTTTGTTTGTTTGTTTGTTTGTTTTCTCAGGGCTGAGGACCAAACTCGGGGCCTTGTGCCAGCTAGGCAAGCGCTCTGCCAACTGAGCTAAATCCCCAATCCCAGTATGATTTTAATCCATGAGTAAACCTGAAAATCTTTCCACATACTTCGAGATGTTTTTCTGAAACTGTTAACTACTTTCTACATTTCCCACCTTAGTTTGTTGCTCTGTTTCTTCTTGATTTATTCCTAAAATCTCTTCATATTTAGGAATCTTACTTCTTTTTTGTTATTGCAGTACTAAGGATCAAACACAACCTCTTTTTTATTTTTGAGAGAGAGAGAAAATTTATTTTTTCATCTGGCACACAGTTGTGTACATGGTGCTGGGGTTCAAACCTGAGTCCTCGTGCATGCCAGGCAAGCGCTCCAACCACTGAGCAAGCTCCCCAGTCCCCAAACGCAAATTCTTTTTTTTTTCTTTTTTTTTTTTTTTAAGAGAGAGGGATAGTGAGAGAGAGAGAAACAACTTTATTTAGTTTTTCACATGGTCTTCGTTGCTCCAACACTGAGTTGTGTATGTGGTGCTGGGGTTTGAACCTGGGTCCTCTTGCTTGCCAGGCAAGTGCCGAAACCGCTGAGCCACCGCTCCAGCCCCAAACGCAAATTCTTTATAAGTTTGTTTACGAACTTTTTCCCCACCTAATCATTTCTCTTCACACTTCTTGTGGTATTTACTGCCATTAGATACAGTTTTATTATTTTTATTTATTTTTCCTCAAATTTTTCCACATTTAAATTTAGATTTTAACATGGCCTGTTTTAATATATCAATAACTCAATTTTCTTGCTTGCTTATCTCAAGCAAAGTCTTCAAGACCAAGTATAGGGAGCAACTTGTTTTCCATCTCTTATTTCTGCAGAGATACTTCAAATGGAGGAAAATTCCAGTGTGAGCAATACAGAAGATGGCAAGAGAAGATTCCCAATAATCTAACACAATCTTAAGCAACACAAATGAGACTTATTAAATTCATTACGTTGAAAAGAATCAAAATAACCCAATATTTGCTGAAACTAATCATAAAATATTCCTACAAGAGTACTTTTACTCCAATCCTATTCTTTTAAATTTTATTTTGGAGAAATTCATTGCTGTATATAAAGCAATACATTATTTTTCCTAATTAAAATGAATTTAAGAATCATTTCTGGCCTGTAATTCCAGTTCCAGAGGCCAAGGTTAGAGGATCACTTGAGGCCCAAAGTTTTGAGGCCAGCCTGAGAAATAGAGTGAGATCCCATCTCAAAAAAAAAAAAAGCACCATTTCTGGATCACAATGAGATAGTAACTGAGATCACAATAGTAAATGAGTTACTATTAATCCTGATAGAAATATAGCCGGATGTGGTGGCATACCTCTGTAATCTTAGCAATTTGGGATACTGAGGCATGAGGATCACAAACTTGAAGCCAGCTTCGGTAACTTAGCATGACCCTGTCTCAAGTTAAAATTAAAAGTGCTGGGATGTATCTCAGTGGTAGAGTGGTCCTGGGTTCAAGTTCTAGTACCTCAAAAAAAAAAAGAAATAAAAAAAGAAAGAAAGAAATATAACCATCTAAGAATACAGAAGTTGCATTAACACATAATCTTGGATCATCACAGAAACAATTTTAAAATTGTTTTTTGCCAGGTGCAGGAGTATATGCCTGTAATCCCAGTGACTGAGAAATTTGAGGCAGGAGGATTGAAAATTTGAGGCCAACATCAACAGCTGGGGATGTATCTTGGTGGCAGAGTGCACATGGGTTCAATCCCTAGTACCACAAAAAAATGAATGAAAAAAATAGAAATTGTTGATTATGGGAAAATATTGTTTTGGATTTTATTTGTTTGCTTATTTCAGGGGAGTACCAGGGATTGACCCCAGGGGCGCTTAACCACTGAGCCATATTCCTAGACCCATCTCAGTCTCCCAAATCACTGGGAGTACAGCCACAGTCCCTGGATATTTTGGGGTTTTGTTTTGTTGTGTTGTGAGGGTCTTTGGGGGATTGTTTGTTTTTTGCTTTTTGCAGTACTAAGGACTGAAGTCAGGTACACTCTACCACCAAGCTACATCCCCAACCCTTTTTATTTTTTATTTTTAGACAGGGTCTCACTAAGTTAACAAAGCTGGCCTAGACCATGTGGCCCTCCTGCCTCAGCCTGCCAAGTCTCTGGAATTACAGACAAAGGCCACTATGGCTGGCTAGAGAACATGGATTTTAATACACTCAAGGCTGAACACATCCTCTCCTCCAAAATCCATGGCTCCTTCTGAAATTTCTGTTTCGATTAGTAATCATGCTTTCATCTTCTGTCTCATCAATATGTACCTTGCTTGGTCCTCCTTTTCATACGATATCACTAAATTAGCAATCACCCACCTGGGGCAGGCTCTGCCAGGGAAGATGGAGCTTCCATGCATTCAGCAGGACCAGGCCACAGCAGCCTTGGTGGGTAGCTGTGGACTTCCTGCAGAGCAGATGGTGCGAGGTGTGGTACCTTAGTGAAGGAAGGCACAAGGAAACCAATACCGTGAGGATAAAAAGCAAGGGTTTTCATGGTGCCTCCAGTATAGCACAGTTGGCTTCACTGTAAGGCCCACTGACCCTCCAACATTAAAATCACCCACTGTGCTTAAATTCATTTGGGAAAAGCATAAATTCAAAGTGAGTGACATTCCAGAACAATATGAACCTTATTCCATCACTAGAAAAAAAGACTCAGGAGTGGATCCCACTTGAGACGTCTCATAAGACAATAAAACAGTGTAAACTTGTACAGTATGGTGGTTTCCAGTAACTGCATTTCACTGTTTATTAACTTCATTAAAATTGAATAAAATGTTTTTTCTTGGGGTTCCCCAACCCCAAGCTCAGTGGCAGAGTGCTTGCCTAGCATGCGCAAGGCCCCAAGTTCGGTCCTCAGCCCTGAAAAAAAAATGTTTTTTCTCTTTTGGGCTGAGAGTAGGAGAGTGTCAGAGATCAAAGTCAGGGCTTCATCATGCTAGGCAAGTGTTCTGCCACAGGGGCTATGCCCTCAGCCTAAAAGTTCTTTTTAATTAAAAATAAATAAACTAAGGCTGGAGCCGTGGCTCAGGGGTATGACGCTTGCCTGGAATGTAGGAGGACCTGGGTTCAATCCTCAGCACCACATACAAAACTAGTGGAGCAAAAACAAAAACCAGATGAAAAAAATAAAACTCTCTCCCTCCCTCTCTCTCTCTCTCTGTAAAAAAAATAAGTTAGCTATAGAACAAAATAAATAAATCAGCTATTGGTTGCTGGGCATGGTGGCATATGGCTATAATCCCAGCAGCTCAGGAGGCTGAGGCAGGCAAACTGCATGTTTGAAGCCAATCTTAGCAACTAAGTGAGGCCCTAAGCAATTTAGTGAGACCCTGTCTCAAACTAAAAAGTAAAAGGGGGGGTTGGGGATTTAGCTCAGTGGCAGAGGGTTTGCCTAGCACACGCAAGGCCCCCAAGTTCAGTCCTCAGCCCTGAAAAAATAAATAAATAAAGGGGCTGGAGCAGTGGCCTAGCAGTTGGAGCACTTCCCTGGCAATCACAAGGACCCAGGTTCAAACCCTAGCACCATGCTAAGTGTCAGGGAAACAAAGCAGAGAAACAAATGGCCAGATGAAAAAAATTAAAATAAATAAATAAAATTGATTTACCTCGCTCTATCCCTCTTTTTAGAAAACAAAAAAGGTAAAAAGTAACCACAACAAAGTGTGTTGCCATATTTATTTCATGTCACTTTTTTTAAAAAAGGAAAGAGCCGAGCACAGTGGCACACGCCTGTAATCCCAGAGACTCAGGAGGCTGAGGCAGGAGGATCACAAGTTCAAAGACAGCCTCTGCAACTTAGTAAGGCCCTAAGCAACTTAGTGAGACCCTACCTCAAAATAAAAAATAAAAGGATCTGGGGATGTGGCTCCATGGTCAAGCACCTCTGGGTTCAATCTCTGGTACTAAAGAAAGGAAGGAAGGAGGGTTCTCATGGGTAGAGAGCTTGCCTAGCATGCACAAGACTTTGAGTCCCATACTCACCACCACACAAAGGAGACAAAAGGGAGAAAACACAGGAAGAGGGCAGAAGAAGGAGAAAAGAGAGGAAGGCAGGGAAAGGGATGAAGGGAAAGGAGTGAGGGAGAAAAGCCAGGTACAGTGGTGCACACCTGTAATCCCAACTACTCAAGAAGCTGAGACGAGAGGATCCCAAGTTCAAGGCCAGCCTGAGCAACCTAGTAAGACCCTGTCTCAAAAAATAAAAAAGTATGAGGATATAGCTCAGAGGCAGAACATTCCTGGGTTCAATTCTCAGTTCCATCAAAGAAAGAAAAAGAACAAGGAGAAATAAAGAAAAAAGCTGGATGAGGTGGCACATGCCTGGAATCCTAGCTACTAGGGGAGGCGGAGGCAGGAGGATAATAGCAAGTTTCAGGCTGGCATCCCCCAATTAGCGAAACCCTGTCTTAAAATTTAAAAATAACAAAAGGAGAAGTAGCTCATAGTAGTGTCCCTGGGTTCAATCCTCCACATGGCAGGGAGGGGATGGGGAGAAAGAAAGTGTCAGAGATACACCTAAATCTCTATCTTACCTGTACTCTCCTTACCTCCGTGGAGATAACTACTCTAAAGTTAGTGTTAGTTATTACACGACTGCTTTGTATCTTTACTGCATGCTCACTATTACCTTTTACATTTTTACATAAAATCGTACTGCATAAATCATTCTGAAACTTTTTTCATGAGTTTGAGATCCGTGCTAATCATTTAGATGCAGCTTATTAATGTTTAAATACTGTATGGTGCTCCAGCGTATGAATTCACTTCCCTGTGCACTGACAATGGTTTCCACGGTTGTTCATTTCACATAATGAAATACAAAGCTGGGAACACTCAAACATGTCTCCTGGTGCAGATATGTAAGAATATCTTTCCCTCTCCCTCTCCTTTTTTAGTGCAGGAATTGAACCCAGGGCCTTGTGCATTCTTATATCTCAGCCCCGAGAATTTCGTTAGAGCAGTCATTGGGTACCACAAATTGACTAGAGCTTAGTCACATGAGCACACCTACTTGTAAGAAAGAATGAAAAACATAGCTTTTATTCTGGATGGCCACATACTCCACTAAATAGCGGGGATTCTCTTCTGGTATTGTGGTATGCAGCTAGCATCCAGCAGTGGCTGCCATTTTATGTATTTCCAAATTCCTTTAAAATTTCCAAAGAAGTAATTGCAACTTATGCTCCCATCAACATTAAAGTTCCAATTTCTCCCCTTTTTTCCAATAACTCAGGCGACCAAATGTATGAATTTTACCAGTCGAATGGGTGTTAAATTCTTTCCTGTTGTTTAATTTGCATTTTCCTGATTATTACAGATAAGTGTCATTAACCATTTAAGTTTCCCTATTTTTGAAATTACTATTTAATTATGTTTCTATTTGGTTGTAAGCTCATTGGATTGTAGAAGTGTGTGTGTATGTGTGTATGTGTATTTTTTTTTAAAGAGAGGGAGAGTGAGAGAAAGAGAGAATCAACCTTATTTAGTTTTTCATGTGGCATTCATTGCTCCTACACTTCGTTGTATACGTGGTGCTGGGGTTCAAACCTGTGTCCTTGAGCATGCCAGGCAAGTGCCATAACCACTGAGACACCGCTCCAGCCCATGCATATATTCTTTTTTCTCTCTCTCTCTTTTTTTCTTAAAGAGAGAGAGACAGTGAGGGGAAGAGAAAAAGAGAGATAATCAGTTTTATTTTATTTATGTATTTATTTTCATGTGGCATTCGTTGCTCTGAGACTTTGTTGTGTACATGGTGCTGGGGTTTGAACTTGTGTCCTTGCACATGCCAAGTAAGCACCACAACTGCTGAGCCATGCTTCAGCCCTCATGCTTATATTCTTTTTTTTTTTTCTTTTTTTTTCAGGGCTGAACTCCGGACCTTGCGCATGCTAGGCAAGCACTCTGCCACTGAGCTAAAACCCCAACCCCTCATGCATATATTCTTGATACCAACAGATCTTGAAAATGATTTCTACCTCTTCTTGGTTTGAGTGTTCAATTTTCGAAGATGTTTCATTATGAAAAAATGTTTAATTTTAATGCAGAGAATACTAGTTGTCTACCAAACTTTACTGTCCCTCCTTTCCACAATAATAATTAAAGCTAGACATATGGCTAGTCAGCCAAACTACATTTTCCAGTCTCGCTTGCAACCTGGTGACTAAATTGCTGTAAGAAGATGGGTCCCTGAAGGTCCTGGGTGACCCAGCTCTTGTCCTCTTACAATTCTCAGGCAGAATTTACCAGGAATGCAGTGTTCTGAGGTGAGGAGGGGTTGTCCAGAATAGACCATGTTCATTCTTGTTGCTTCTAGTACAGGCTGTCCTGCAGCACTTGAGCTCAGGGATCCCGATGTTCCTGGGGTGTAAGATTCAGAGCTGACTGCCTTTGGGTTCCCTCAGTTGCAGGGTGGCTAAGTGAGGCACATATAAATAAGGCTTCATCCACCCTGGGCAACCTTCCTGAGGCTTGAGAAACCAGGTCACCAAAACCCTAAACTTCTATTTATCTTTGTTGCCTGTCTGTGAACGATAAATCTGCTTTGCCTGATTTGTGCAAATATTCTGTCTCCACTTCAACTCTGGCAACTAGGTTTATATAAAGATTTCTGCCTGAATCTGGAACCTGCCAGATGTAGGAATCTTAACACAAATTGGTGAGGTTGGCAACCCATTAGGGACCCTCCCTTGTGGGAACTCCACTTCCTCTGTGCTTAAAAATTAAATTCTGGAGGCTGGAGAGGTGGCTCAGAGGTTATGGCACTTGCCTGGCATGCGCAAGGACGCAAGTTCAAACCTCTGCACCACATACACAACAAAGTGTTGGAGCAACGAAAGTCACATGAAAAACAAAATAAAATTGATTCTCTCTCTCTCTCTCCCACACTGTCCCTCTCTCTTTAAAATATATATATTTTGGGGCTGGAGTGGTGGCTCAGCGGTTTCGGCGCTTGCCTGGCAAGCTCGAGGACCCGGGTTCAAACCCCAGCACCACGTACACAACTAAGTGTTGGAGCAACTAAGGCCATGTGAAAAACTAAATAAAGTTGTTTCTCTCTTTCTCTGTCTCTCTCACTGTCCCTCTCTCTTTAAAAAAAAATAAATAAATAAAATAAAATAAAATAAAATATATATATTTAAAATAAAAATAAATTCTGTTGCTTTACTCTTGGAAAAAAAAATTGGTGAGGTGTAGTTAGAGTCCTCTCTGGGGATTGCTAACCAGTGCATGGTGTCAGCCTCCTAGGGGTTGACAGTGTTACACCGTATTCTACTTCAGAGTCACCAACAATGGAATATACCAAGAAGTAAAGTGTGCTGCTTCTGAGCACAGGGCTTAAGGACTCCAGCACATGAGTTTATCATTGTCTTCTTTCATTCGAGCATGTAAATATTACAATCTAGGACTACCCTGCAAGCTACAGGCTGATTATAACTAAGCTACCTAACGAGTCTGACTCTAGGATAGCTTCATGGAGCAAATCTAATTACCTTCCTTGAAAGAACACCTAAAAGGTAAATAAACTTCCATCATATTAGCCAGGTATCCTTAAACATGTAAGTTATAATTATTCTTTACCAATCTTCACGCTTGTCTTTTTTCTTGACTTATTTAGCTGTCTATAAAGCTCAGACCTCTACTATAATGTTGAATAGGAGTGGTGAGGGCTGACATCCTTACCTTGTTCCCACCCAGGGTTAGAAAGTATTCAGTGTTTCACCATTGAGTATTATGGTAGCTATGGAATTTTGGGAGATTTCCTTTCTCTGCTTTTTTTGTTTGTTTGTTTGTTTGTTTGTTTTGGTACTGGGGATTGAACCCTGATTTGCTTCACTGAGCAACATCACCAATCCTTTTTATTTATTTTTAATTTTGAGACAGGGTCTTGATAAGTTGCTTAGAGCCTCACTATGTTGCTGGGGCTGACCTCAAACTTGCAATCCTCCTGCCTCAGCCTCCTAAGTCGCTAGGATTATAGGTATGCACCACCACATCCAGCTGGTAGCTATTCTTTAACTAGGGAAAAACATGCCCTATTTTTAGTTAGCTGAGAGTTTCTACCATGAACAAGTGTTGCATTCTGTCAAGTGCTCTTTCTTCTTAAATTGAAATAAAAAGAATTTATAAATTCAAACTCTTTACTAGATACAGAGCTATTAGATATTTAATTCCTTGTCCTTTTGGGCTTTTTTGTTTGTTTGTTTGCTTCCTTCAAAAAATTAGTCCATTTCACAGGACTGGAGTGATGGCCCAGTGATTGGAGCATTTACCTGGCATGCACAAGGACCTGGTTCAAACCCTAGCACTACACAGTATCAGAGAAACAAAGGCCAGACTGGGGAAAAAATTAGTCCATTTCATCTCAGTTGTCAAATTAACTGGAAATTTGGGGCTGGGGGCTATGGCTCAGTGGTAGAACACATGCTTAGCATGCTTGAGGCCCTGGATTCAATCCCCAGCACGAATGCAAAATTATTGGCAACCAATTATGATTATAGTTTTGCTGTGTTTCATTTCTGATATTGGTAATTTGTTCAGAGTCTCTCCTCATCCCCTAGATATGTTTCTTAAAGTTTATAATATCTTTTAATGAAATGACTTCCAGTTGAAAAAGATGGTACACACCTGTAATCCTAGCTACTCAGGAGGCTGAACAAAGAGGATCTCACAAGTTCAAGGCCAGCTTGGGTAACATGGCAGACCCCATCTCAAACACAAACAAACAATAAACCAAAGAAGGAAGGAAGAACTTTCAGTTGTACACTTCTGTATATGACCTGGTATTTGTTTGTTCCTTTGGTATTGGAATTGAACCCATAGGTGCTTTACCATTGAACTCACACTCTTAGCATTCTTTAAGAGAGAGAGGGACAATGAAAGAGAGAGCCAATTTCCATTCAGTCCTTCATGTGGTTTTTGTTGCTCCAACACCTCACTGTGTACATGGTGTTTGGGTTTGAAACTGCATCCTAGTGCATGCCAGGCAAGTACAGTAACCAATGAGCCACCCACTGTTCCAGCACCCTTCTTTAGCTTCTTTTTATTTTAAGAGAGAGATGGACAGTGAGAGAGAGAGAAAAGGAGATGATCAATTTTACTTAGCCCATCATATGGCCTTCACTGCTCTGACACTTTGTTGTGTACGTGGTGCTGGGGTTCAAATTTGCATTCTTGAACATGCCAGGCAAGCACTGTAACTACTGAGCCACCACTCCAGCCCCCCACTTAATCTTTTTTTTTTTAAGAGACAAGGACAGTGAGAGAGAGAGAGAGAGAGAGAATCAATTTTTATTGAGTTTTTCACATGGCTTTCATTGCTCTGACACTTAGTTGTGTACACGGGTGCTGGGGTTTGAACCCGTGTACTTGCTCATGCCAGGCAAGCGCTGTTACTGCCGAGCTACCACTCAAGCCCCCCTTCTTTATTTTTTGAGACAGGATCTAAGTTGTGGAGGTTGGTCTGGAACTTGTGATCCTCCTGCCTTAATCACCTGGGATTACTGGCATCACCACACCCAGTTCATGTTGCATTTTTAAAAAAGAAAAAGAAACAGCTTTTGTTTTTGCTGATTTTCTCTATCAAGTTGTCCATTTCCTTTTCCCTTAGTTTTCACTATTAAATTTCTTTTTTTTTTCTGCTATTTTGAATTAAATTTGCATATTCTTTGACCTCGTGATGGATTTTGGCTGGTCATGGTGTCAGCAACTCAGTAGGCTAAGGCAGGAGGACCACAAGTTAAAGGACAGCCTCAGCAATTTACCAAGAACCTCAGCAACTTACTGAGACCCTGTATCAAAATAAAAAAATTTAAAAAAAAGGACTGAGGATGTAGCTTTGTGGTAAAGTGCTCTTAGGCTCAATCCCTAGACCCAAAAATAAACAAATAATGATAATAATGGATTTTGGTGGTGAGGGGATACTGGGGATCCCAGGGACTCACACAAGCAAAGCAAGCACTCCAACTGCTGAACCACCACTCCAGCCCCAAATCAAGTTTTTGATTTTCATTTATTTGTGCTGGAGATTGAACCCAGGACATTATTTATTTTTTAATGAAGCATTTAAAGCTGTAAATTTCTCTCTAAGCACTGCTTTGGTTGCATCCCAAAATTTCTATGTTTTCTTTATTAATCAGTTCAACATATTTTCTAAACTCCTATTTGATTTCTTCTTTGATCCGTAGGTTAAATTGACTATGTTGCCAATTTCCAAACATTTGAGCATTTTCCAATTTTCTATTTTCAAATCCTAATTTAATTTAGGTCACAAAATATAATTAGTATTGCTTTATTTTTCTGGATTTTGAGACTATTTTAGTGACCTGTTATATGATCTATATTGGTAATTGAAAAGAATGCACGGTATCATTATATGTCATGTTATATAAATTCCAGTGAGGTCAAAGTGATTGATGATGTTGTTTAAACCAATTGTTGTTGTTGTTGTTTAAGAAAGAAGGACAGTGAGAGAGGGAGAGGGAGAGACAGAATCAATTTTTACTGAGTTTTTCACATGGGTTTTGTTGCTCTGACACGTAGTTGTGTACATGGATTCTGGGGTTTGAACTCGCGTACTCGCGCATGCCGGGCAAGCACCATAACCGCCGAGCCACTGCTCCAGCCCTAAACCAATTTTTGACTGTCCTGTTACATAAATGTCAACTAGGTCAAGGTGGTAGAGTTGTTAAAGTTTTCTCTCTCATTAACTTTTCTTCCATTTGCTCTATCAATTACTAATGAGGGCAGGAGATAGAAATGTGTTATGCAGACAGGTTCAAGGCCTCCCTCTACCAGAAATTTACAAATGGAGTAGACAGCTCCATTCTGGAGCCTGAAGATACACACCAGATCCAGAGCCAGTCATAACATACTGACTAGACAGGGACACAAGAACGCCAGGTGCCCTGGAGTGATTGGACTCAAATACCCACTTCTTTAAAAATCTCTAGCTTGTGGTCTTCAAGGCCACCTAACTCCCCTCTAACCTTATCATATAAACTCCTAGACAACACCTACCTGTCAGCAACCCTCCTTGGGATCCGTACTTGCATAAATCCTATTACTTTGCTCTCATCCTTCATATCCACAGATCTCATTCATCAAATTCATAAGATGAAGACCAACAGGTCTCCCCACTCACTGAGAGAGAAGTACTAAACTCAACACATATAACTGAATTGTACCTTGTTCCCATGGGCTCTGCCAGTTTCACATTGTTACATTCTCTCCATCAATTTTATGGTTGTATATTGTGTGACACTTGTCGCTTACCATAAGTAGCAGTCCTAGGATGTCAACTCACAGGGTTGTTTGCAGGTGTCTTGGCTTCCAAGAGAGATATGACTCATATAGATACCAGATGAAAGATACTTTCTTCACAAAGAGAAGAGACACAGCAAGGTCTGCTTAAACAGTGAGCATTGGTCCCTCATGGCCAGTGGGTTCCATGATGTCATGCAACCAGAGAGATGATCTTCCATCTTGTGATGCAAATGAAGGAGGACTCCATCCCCTCTTCAACAGAAAAAGCCACATGGACCACACTGCAGTAAGCAAAACAAAGAATACACTTCAAGCCCAGAAGAGAGAAAGCTATTCCCCACCAAATGCTGTGAGGGTTCTTGATTAACAAGTCAAGGAAATGTTCTAGGCCCATGCCACAGTCTCACATGACCTCTCAAGGATCAATAGACTGCACATGACTGCCTTTCCTAATGTTATGAAATATCTTTTGATTTCAGATAATATCCCCTCCTTCAAGCTTACTTTTCTGATATTAAATGGACATTCTAGGGCTAGAGAGTTAGCTCAGTGGTAGAGCACTTGCCTAGTATATATAAGGGCTTGGGTGTAATCCTCAGCACTACAAAAAAAGAAAAAGGAATTTAAACATTTGTTATGATTAGTGTTTACATAGCATGTAACTTTTACTATCTTTTTCCTTTCACCCTGCCTGTGTCTTCATTGTTAAAAATCTCTTGTAAACAAGTTGGGTCTTGGAGCTTGAGTGCTGGCTCAGCAGTTGGAGCACTTGCCTGGTATGTGCAAGGACGGGGGTTCAAGCCCCAGCACCACATATACAGATGTGTGTCAGAGGAAACAAAGGCCAGATGAAAAAATAAAGTTGATTCTCTTTTTCCTCTCTCTCTCTCACTCTTTAAAAAAAGAAAGAAAGAAAGTTGGGTCTTTTTTTTTTTTTTTTTT